>JACERR010000389.1:0-29232 GCA_016760335.1 Gastrodia elata | reverse complement strand
CTAGAAGTCTTCATAGGCAAGTTTGGCCTAATGAATCATTAGTGAATGCACGTGAAGCCAAGCACCTAATTAGTAAAGGTTGCTATGCTGTTAGTAACTTTAATGGTGAAGGAAAGAGAAAGTAACCTAAAGGCTCCATTGTAAAGAATTCCTAGATGTGTTTCCAAATGAATTGCCTAGACTACCTCCAATAGAGAGGTGAGTTCTCTATAGAGCTAATTCCGGAACTCAACCTAAATCCAAAGCTCATATAGGATGGCCCCAAAAGAACTTCAAGAACTTTATGAACAGTTGAAAGAACTGTTAGAAAAAGGCTTTGTGCACCCTAGCATGTCACCTTGGGGCCCCTGTCCTTTTTGTTAAGAAAAAGGATGGATCCATGTGATTGTATTTGGATTATCGTGAACTCAATAAGGTGATAGTTAAGAATAAGTATCCTCTTCCAAGAATTGATGACTTGTTTGATCAATTAGCTGGAGCAAAAGTCTTTTCCAAAATTAACTTGAGAACAAGATATTATCAGATTCGAGTTGAGGATAAAGATATTCCTAAGACTGCATTTAGGACCCGTTATGGGCACTATGAGTTTCTTGTCATGTATTTTGGACTGACTAATGTCCCTTCTATTTTCATGGACCTAATGCAGTGCATTCTGAAGCCTTACCTTGATCAATTTGTAATAGTCTTCATTGACAACATCCTTATTTATTCCAAGTCAGTTGTTGAACACAAAGATCATCTTCGTGCTGTCCTAAATCTTTTAAGAGAATATAAATTGTATGCTAAGTTTTCAAAGTGTGAATTTTGGCTCAACTCAATGGCATTCCTAGGCTATGTAATAGATGCTGAAGGTATTAAAGTTGACCAAAAGAAGATTCAAGCTATACAAGAATGGGTTCAACCCAAATCTATGACTGAAATCTGTAGTTTTTGGGACTTGCAGGATATTACGGAAGATTTGTTCCTAGTTTTTCCCTAATAGCATCTTCGTTAACTCAATTGACTCATAAAGAAGTTCCCTTTATATGGAATCTTGCTTGTGAAGAAGCAATTCCAGAAGTTGAAGCAATTGTTAACTTCTGCACCAATTTTAATGTTACCATCGAGATGACAAGGATTTTCAAGTCTACACTGATGCCTCTAAACTAGGGCTGGGATGTGTCCTAATAAAGATCATCATGTTATAGCTTATGCTTTGAGATAATTAAAACCAAATGAGAGAAACTATCATGTGCATGATTTAGAACTGGCAGGAGTAGTTTTCGCTCTTAAAATTTGGAGACACTACTTGTATGGAGTTAAGTGTGAAATGTTCACTGATCATCAGAGTTTAAAATACATCTTCACTCAAAAGGAACTTAACTACCGTCAATAGGTGGTTAGAACTGATTTGTGATTATGACTTATATATAATTTATCATCCAGGTAAAGCTAATCTAGTAGCTGAAGCTCTCAGTCATAAGACAAATTGTCTTCATTCTGTTGCAATAATCTTTGGTCAAGGACTTCGAACGATTGAATTTAAAGTCGATCAGATCTGCAGATCTATGTAGTTTGTTATGTACTATTCAGTCTGAATCATCTCTTCGATCAAGGATAATAGAAGCTCAGAAAAAAGATTCTTCTTTCTTCTCAATTAGATACGGATATTAAAAGTGGTAAGAGATCTGAGTTACGTCTCGATGCCAAAGGTGTGATTTTCCAGAAGTCTAGGTTATGGATTTCTAAAAGCTTATAGTTACAAGTATTGTTGAAGCTCATAACTCTGGTTATACTGTGCACCCTAGTAGTGGTAAGATGTATCTCAAGCAATCATTTTGGTGGTCTAGCATGAAATGGGATATAGCCATATTTATTTCCAAGTGCCATCCCTGTTCATTAGTTAAGGTTGAACACCAGAAGCTTAGTGGACTTCTTAAACCCTTAGACATTCCTGAATGGAAGTGGTCTGATATCTCCATGGACTTCATTATAGGTTTGCCTAAGAGTAGATCTAGTTTGACTTTATTTGGGTGATTGTCGATAGACTCACTAAATCAACTCATTTCCTAGTATCCGTCAGACCGATCCTGTTGAGAATTTAGCTAAGCTTTATCTTAAAGAGATCATCTACCTTCATGGTACACCGAACTGTATAGTTTCTGATAGAGACAGTAGATTCACTTCCAAAATTTGGTCCACTATTTGCAAAACTTGGAAATGAACTTAGTGTTGAGTACTGCTTTTCATCCCCAGATTGATGGTCAGACTGAAAGTGTTAATTAAATCTTGGAAGATCTCTTACATCTTTATATTTTGACTTCGGTGGATCATGGGAAGATCACTTAGCATTAGTTGAGTTTGCCTACAATAATAGTTATCAATCCAGCATAGGAATGGCTCCTTATGAAGCTCTTTATGGAAGGAAATGTTCAACTCTCTTGCATGGACTGAAGTAAGAGACTCACAACTTATGGTTCTAAACTGATTGAAGAAACCACTAAGAAAGTTCAGTTGATTAAATGTAATATGATGATGCTCAGGATAGGCAAAAAATATCATAATGCCCATCATCATCAATTAGAATTCCAAATGGGTGATAGAGCTTATCTTAAGGTTAGTCCGATGAAGGGTGTGCAGAGATTGGTATATCTGAAGAGGTGAGTCCAAGGTACTTTGGACCCTTTGAAGTGATTGAGAAAATTGGAACATCACAATACAGGTTAGAGTTGCGAGAGACTTCTCAGCCGTATATAATGTGTTCACATATCATCAATAAGGAGGTGCCTATTGGATCCTAGCCAGCATGTTCAGATACCAACAATGGAGCAGCAACCCAATCTGACATTCATTGTTAAGCCTATAGCGATTCTGGGAAGAGATCTTAAGCAATTAAGAAATTGCAGTATTCCAATGATCAAGATCCAGTGGCAGAATCATTTTGATAAAAAAGCCACTTGGGAGAAAGAGGAAGATATGCGAAAGAAATTCCTAGAGTTATTTAATTAATCAGGTAATCAAAGTTTCCTATTTTCAATTAAGTTTTAATTAGACTTCCTTCTAGTGTTTAAATTTATGTATTTTAATTATTGTGTGTTGTGGGTGACACTCTTTTTAAGGAGGGGAGTCTGTAACAACCTAGATATTGTTACCAGTCAATTAGTGATCTAATTGACTCCAAACCACTTTTATTACTCTTATAATACTGTTAAGAGTCTCCGCCTCAACTTTCGTGCGATTTGGAGATAGTTTGGCAATTTCCAATGTTTCTAAGTTTTCAAATAATTCTGAAGATACCTAATTTATTTAATTTTGAATTGAAAACGGAGTCCACCATTGGACTCACCACGCCCAAATTAGCTAGGGGTGGTATTTTGGAAGCATTTGGGAGTCGTCAAAATTTTCACAAATATTTTGATAATATTTTAATACACACAAAATTAGGTAAATTAAATGTACCTCCGATTTTTGAGCTCCTCATCCCTCAAAAGTAAGGGTGAAAATATGGGATTTTTTTTTGTTTAAGTTTGAATACTTAATTATGAGTAAATACTTATATTTAATTTAATTGATTTAATATTTGTTTTAAATCAAATAACAACTATATTAATTTTAAAAAGGATATTTTTTTAAGAGGCGCAAATCCACTGTGTGCAATACATGAAACACGCACATCATCCAATTGGACACTTCCCGATTCTCCTCATCAGATCAAGCCGTTGATTTTAATAGAAGAGATTCAACGGCCTGATCAAAACCATTTATTTTCTTAAACACTCAATCTTCCAATAACCATTCGATAAAACCCTACGAACGATCGCGAGAATCGGAGGGCCAAAGAGATGGCACTGTACGTCTCCCTGCCCTTTTGCACGATCGAGTACAGGACGTACCCTGCGCCTCGCCAGCTGCCTCCTACGATGGTGTTAAGGTCTTCCGTCCTACTCTCCCTCTCGATGCTGTCAAGTTGCCAAGGAAAACAGCTAGAGTCGAGAAGCCGAAGGGAGTTTGTCTCCAAACCCTAGTTTCGGCCGACATAAATCAAAGGAGAAAGTAGCTTGGAGAATCCTTGCCCTAACCCTAGATCGCAAGGACGAACAAGTTGCAGGGAGGCGTGCTCAAGTTGTAAGCGAAGGAGACGTCGGATCGATCCTAATCGGCATAAAAGAACTTGTAGGCTTTGAGGTACTTCTCAGTTACTTCCTTTGTCTAACTTTGATTATGAAAATAAGATGCAAACTAATGTGCATGAGGCTTAAGAGTTCTGATTCAAATCAATTTGATTTGATTTGATTTATTGAGCATAATAAGAAGTATTATATTTTGGTCAGATTTGATCTGACTATTCTAGTTTGGAAAACTTATAAAGAAATCGACTGATCTTTATTTGTTCTTCTTAGCCCTCATCCATCTTACGATTTCTTAGAAAAGAAATTATACAAGTAAATTGCAAAAGTTGAAAAGATTTGTTTTGAAGGATTGGATGTGCAATAAATATGTTAAGTTTCATTTCAGTACCATTTCTCATCTCATCTTCTTATTATGCAGTGAATTAATAGCTAGTAAAATATTCTTGTATAAGAGATAAATCTATGTTAGAAAATTATTTAGGCTTATACAAACTCGTTAAGGTGAATTTGCTTGATGTGCATATCTTCTACCTAAAATTCTTTTCTGGTTCTAAATTCATTTTAAATGCTTATTTCGAACCCTTACAATTATGAAATGAGCTGTACGGGAACTATACAGATATGAATTTAAAATGTCAGTATTTCTTATTCTTCCCTTCCATCATTTTTACTTGCATCTGAGGGAAGAAGATACAGTTTTGATGGGTTGTACGCTTCGACCCATTTTACTGCCTAGTGGACTTTAATCTAATATTGCTAGTTTTAATGGATAATTAGATCATAAATAATTATGTTATGGGATTATATTTACTCAAATTACTTATGGATTTCCTTCAGCAATAAATAAATATATATTAATCTTTTTTTAAAGTTAAGAAATTCAGCAAGTTAAAATAGTAACAATTTCTTTAAACTGCATATTCTGAAGTAAATCTGGCCACTATTTTTATTATCTACTTAAATAGTAGTTTGATTATTGAAATCTTTTCAGTCTCTCGAACAAGCATCCTTCCATACAGTTACTCTATTGAGATGTGAATACATGCATTTAAGTTGCTTTTATGCCTGGAAAATATTAGTTTTCTTTGTGTTTAGTTAGAATTTTTCTGCTAAATAAGTTTGGAAGCTATCGAACTTGATACAATGGAATTGTAAACCAACAATTTTGTTTGGGGATGAGTTTACAGTTCATCGTGTACAAATTTGAATTCGTCTTAATGCAATTCTTGTTTTTTTTTTTGATATTCATGTTTTATTGTTAAAGTTTGAGGCACGGCTACTTCATACTCACATGTTGGGTTACACATTTTTATTTTTTTTGCAATTTTGTTGGGTTAAATCTTGATATTCAGCTTAATTTTGATAAATGAAACTCTTTTCTTCATATTGGCTTCATCCTTTGGATATGAATGAAGTGTATTTAAAATCAAAGTTTCAAAGTCAAAAGTTGTATAGCTGATTAAGGAGTGCATTTACTTACATTCTGATGCTATTTTTGTTAGGAATAAAATGTTATGAAATGCTACTTTAGTCGTTTTGATAGTCATTTTAGTGAAATACCTGCCTCTCCAATATATGTTGCAGTATATTACATTAATAAAGAACAATTGCTGACGGTTGAATTATATTAAAAATTTAAACATGGACTTATTGCTGCCAATTGTTATATGAAGTTCAATAATGCCAATTAGTTTATGAAATTCAAATGCTATTCTTAATTGCAAGATGAATTAATGCTATTAATTATCATATGAAATTATTGTTGCCATTTATCAACTAAGATTTAATGCTATCATATCTCAAATGAAATCAAATGCTGTCATGTATTTTAAGAGATCTAAATACTGCCATTTATTTCAATAAATACAAATGTTGTAATGTATTTTATGGGATCTAAATGTTATCATGAGAGAACATGTTTGCCATTTATTTCAATATAATCAAATGCTGTCACTTCTCTTATTAAAACATATGTGATCAATTATATAAATGAAAGAATCATTGAAGCATGTCAAATTTAATACTATTTTTACATTAATTGTATTAAATTAACTTCTATCATCAATGCATTTAAAGAATCAAATGCTGTGTTAGAATTTAATTTAAATGATTCTTGTTTCTTTTATTTTAAATGCTAACTTTAATGATATGTTCTTTGTAGGTTGAGTTATAAGATACTTCTTTATTTCTTTGTTTTACACTCTCTATTCTAGTATTGTGTACTGCTTACTTCAGTTCAATTTAAATACAGTGTATAATGCTTAATTTCATTTAATGCTTCATTATATTTCATTTGCTTACTCAGCATAAATTTCATTAAACATATATCACTTTCATTTAATTTACTTAAATGCACATAGTAGTTTCTAGCCTTTAGGATGCTTTCTCTTACCAATTTTGGAAACAGGCTAGGATTATATACAATTAAGTATTTTTACCCAACTTATTTCATACTATCTTCTTTATAGTTATGCTCAGTTCCTTTTCCATACTTTTTAGCTTTTATAGCTCCGCTGCTTACTTTAAATTATAAATTATATTTGTGATATCTTATTAAATTAAAAGTTTAAGCCAATTTTAAAATGTGCTTAGACTGCTTAGTCTAACTACACTTTTTCTTTCTTTGGCTTTTCCCTATCATATTTAAATACGAAAATATGATAGATCAAGAGCCCTTTGATTCAGGTGATGCAGGTCCAAGTATTGAAGGGCTTATAAAGAATTTGCTTCTGCTTTAATTTTAATCTAATTACTTGTTTTTGTTAAAGAGAGAGTGATCTTACTATTCTCTACTCTTACTTTTAAAAGGTTTGTAATAATTAAATTATAAACTGCTTGAGTTTGTTTAGGTTACTTGTACATTCTTAAATGTCTGTGTTGTATTTACTATTTTGTAACTGCTTGGGATGAATGAGCAGATTATTCTAATTGCTTATGTATCTCCATATCATGTATCTTCATTTATATTCATTTGTAAGCTTTATTTAACTTAACAACTATCATAAAGTGATTTGGCCACTTAGCATCTACACTTGTTATTATCTTCTAATCGAGTGTTGGGTGCTAAGGTAACGTCCCAATCTTTGGATTAATTTCTATCCAATTATTGGGGTCGTTATAGTCTGCCTTTGTAGTTCAATTCTTTTGTAATAGAATTGACTTGGATCTAGCCATGTGAGGCTTTGAATAATACATGTTTATTATATAGTTCGACTTGGATCTAGCCATGATGGTCCATATGATACATGTGAGATTTTCTGCTCAGTGGTTATGTTATGACAATACTAATGTAGGCACATGTCTGATTTCAGTATTTCTCTTAGTTTCAATACAGTTTCAGTGGCTTTATTAGCCAGCTTTTTGTTGTGGCATTTTTACTTGTTATTTTCTATTTGCACGCTTTTACTTCTATTTCATTACAATATTTTACTAGTATTTATAGGATGCTAGATTTGATTACATGTTATGCTCAGTTTTGTTTTATGTTAGTTTAGATATACTTTCTATTAAATCAACATACTTCAAATGATCATATACATGTTTAGAAATTTTTTTTAGTCATTTTTAGTCTTTATACATATATTGCCTAACATTATTGCAACTTTTGGTTTGAGGTATGTTTCCTTTTATAATTTATTTGTTAAGTTATAAATTCTTTATTTGTAGCTATCCAAATTTTCCTTATTATTTGTTGCACCCTTTGCAATTGCTTAAATATTCATTAAATATGATATCCTAAAAATATAGATTTTATTAAATTAGACTAAAATGTACTGGACAATTGTCTAAAGAAAGTTTTTCTTTTCTTGGCTAGGGCTCGAGCATTCATACAGATAATGTTAGATTCAGAGTTGTTTATAGAGATAACTTTAGGTAAAGATCTAACCTAGGAGGAGGACTTTCCCACTATTACTGAGGCTTAATTAGCTTTTGTTTCCTATTTATGAGGATGAGTGTTCATTTCTCTTAAAGTTTTAATTCATTATTCTAATAATTCATTATTCTATAATTCTTATTCTGAATGCTTCTACTTTCTGCACTTTTATATTGAGTTGAGCTACTGTTCTTTTCTTTTTGCAATATGAGAATGGATGTTTCATACATTGCACTCTTCTCTTATATATGCATGTTTGAATGAAGAAGTACATGTAGCATATTATGATGTTATCGATGGATTAGGATGAAAACCTAATTCAACTATAATTGGGAATCTATCACATGGTGACCGCTCTACCATAATCATGTTAGTATTAGTATTAACATGACCATGGGAGGGATGGGGCTCCACAAATGCAAATAGAACTAGATTTCCATTTATGTTCTCATATGCACATTGACAAACTTGTGTTCAAAGGGAAGCACATAGATATCTCTACTCCAACATCCCTTTACTCAACCTAGCCTTATATCTAAGTGAAAGATCATATTTAATCGTAATGCAAAAGAACAAGAAATATTCATGCACACATAAACTATCAATATAGAACTTTTGCTTCGATCAAGGTTTTAGTGTGACATGAAGAAACCTTCATATGCACATAAAAACCTTGATACATACCTTTTGGTTTTGATCAAGGTTTAGTTGTGACATGAAGTATATCATGCAAGATTATATAATTTATATCGAAAACATACATTTCAAATTTTATAAACAAGACTACTCATGAATTCATCATAGTTTTTTATAATTCCAAACTAAGTATTGGGCATGATGAAATTACTACAATAAGTTAGCCAAACCCTCCCCCAAAGGGGGCTTAAGACTACCATTAAAATACAATCACACATATAGGTTGAGATACAAAGCATTGACATGATTTTTACAGCATAAAAATTTAGAAATTAAAAAATAAAGAAGATTAAAAGTTATCGAGGGAACATTCTTAAGAGTTTTATTCGATTTCTCTTTTGTCTTGTTCTTTCTTCCCTCAAATTTCTTCCTAGCAACTTTTATGGTTTTGGCCCTGTTTACTCAATAGATGCTCTCAAAAAATTCTAAAATTCTTCTCAAAATCTTCCCCAAAAATAACCCTCTTTCTTAAAGTTCTAAAATTTGCTTTTAAACCCTCTTAAAACTGCCCCATGGAATGCCAAGGTCCACCTCCTTTCATGATTAAAATTCAAAGTTTCACATTCTAAATAGCGTCGGATGCCTAAGTGCGCATGAGATCGCCTGAGTGCGATTTGGTATAGATGCATCTAGACGTGGGTGCGCCTGAGCGCATGACTCTATGTCTGTATGATGCTTAAGCCCGCCTAAGCACATAGTTCTCAGTTTGACTAGCTTCTAAGCTTGCCTGAGTGCTTGGCCCTCTGTTCACTACTGCTCAAGTGATTACTTGAGGCACCTGGGCATGCTTGAGCACATTGCAGCTCTCGTCTTTAGCCACTTTCTATGGTGGCATAATTGGATTGCTTGAATTGATGCTAAAATCATAAATATAAATAAAAAAATACAAAATACATTAATAATATATCATCCTAATACTAAATCACATACAAAAATTGGGTTAAATATGTATATATTCAATACTTATCTCACCCCACACTTAGGCTCTTGCTCATCCTTGAGTACGATGAATTGATCATTTTTCACTAATAAGTTGGTTGTACATTTAATGACGTGTTAATCATGTTCATGTAAGGTGAAATATTAAAGAGACCTAGTAATGAGATTGTCAGATGGTTTGGATTACACATATTCACTTAGATTTTATCATCCTACTACATTTTGTCTCATGAAAAATTCAATCCATTAACCTCAATTGTCTCAAGTCATTGTTTATAAATCTCTAGATATCATTGTGGAGTGATAGTACATAAACTATTGTGACTTTAGTTTACATGTAAGTGAACGTGGTCTGAATTAATAATGGAACAATGAGTTTTAAATTTATCATCCTCAAGGATTAAATGAAGGCTACTACTTACTATTTTCTATACTAATTCTTAAGTAATCAAATATTGGTTTTTGTCGCTAAACAAAAATAATACATGCAAATTGATAAATATAGAGTTAATGAGGATGTCATCAAGTTTTAAGAAATTGAGGAGAATTAGTTGATCAACTATAGTTTAATAAATCTAGTTATTGCTGAGTTTGAATTGATCATATTATGAAAATATTGCTTTTATATTTCAAGGGGATACAGATACTTAAACCCAATAGTGATCTCTCATACACATGTGTTACTCACCACTAAGCCTTAAGCTCATCTTTAGTCGATCCTGAATGAGGCCACTTTGGATCTTAATATATAAATGATGGTTTCCTCAAGTCCTATCGGCATTCCCTATCTAGTGCATATGGAACTATATTTTCATCTTTATTCTGATAGGCACATAGACATCTCCTTGTTCAAAGGAAAATATGCAAATTTCTCTACTCCAATAACTTTTACTCAGTCTAACCTTATGTCTAAGCAAGAGATAGTATGGGGAGTGTAGCACTAAAGACATCAAATTCTCAAGTGCACCTAAGCCCTTGATATGGAGTTTTGCTTTAATCAAGGCCTTAGTGCTACTTGAGAGACATGCAATCACATGCACATACATCTTATTCATAACTTATGGTTTGATCACATATGTAATACATTATGAGAATGTGCCTTTTTAAGGGATGTTGATTCTTAACATTCAACCTAAGAGATTTACACTATAAAGCACAAACATTCTTCACAGCATATCACAAATCTAAACTCAACTTTCACATTGAAATAGTTACTACATAAGTCTAACCTAACCCTCCCTAAAAGGGGGGTTTATGATGCCATTTAAAAGAAAACCACAAGCCTAAAAGGTTTTTGCTCTCAATGACATTAATACTTTTATAATAATATAGTGAAAAAATAAATGACAAATAAAATAGGAAAAAGGTTACAGAAGAAACATCCCAAAAGGTTCTTTTCATTTTTGCCTTCTTCTTTTTCTTCTTCTTCTTCTTTCAACATCCCTCCAAAAAGCTATAGAGTTTCCTCTCTTTTTCTTCCTCTTGTGGTGGCTAGAATTTTCACTCATTAGAACTCTTATTTTCTCCCTAAATTCATCTTACTAAGTCTTAGGGCTTCAGTTATGCTTTTAAACATCAAATTGACCACTCGTGTGTCAAGGGGTATCTATTTACATCTTAGAAGCTATTTCAGGTCCCTAGGAGCCCGTAGTTATGTTTTATGGGAGCTAGAGTGCACTTGGGCGCTCATGCCTATATTCATGAGCACTTGGGGCATGCTTAAGAGCCAGTGTTTCTATTCTCAGGCAGCTGGGTCTTGGGAAGCACAAATAAAATTAGTCCTGTGGTGTGTCGGGCCCCTCGGGTGTGCCGGGATGTGCCATAGTGCCAGTGGCTCTTGTTTTCTTCATAAAAGCTCCTTGTAATCAATAGAATCACATTGAATACCTAAAAAAATAAAACAATACACAAATATAGTTGAATAGCATATAATTCATACTAAAACAAACGTAAAAATAAGGTTAAAATGCAATAAATTTTGGCTCGATCACACCCTCACACTTAAGTTCTTGCTCATCAATGAATAAGATGAATAAAAGACTGCTTTCTTTTTTATTAATAAGGTTATACCCAATGTAAATTTCTAATCTTGATAACATGATTTGAAATGTTTAAGATTTTAGTAAAATTTTATTGGATGATATGAATTAACATATGCTTACCTAGATTTATCCCCCGACTTCATCTTATATGGTGAAAACATATATCAATCAACCTCAATTATTTCTATAAAACACTCATGATAATCTTGAATCAAAATATGAGGATTGATTTATATATATTCAATGGGGTTAAGTATAGTTAAGGGATTTTGAATTTAAGTGCCATATGTGCCCCTTCTCATGAAATGTACTCAAACGTTTTAAGGAAGAGATATTTTTCTTCATCTCATTTTTTTTTTTTCCTTTTTACTTAAGTTATGAGTGACAAATCTCACCCTTTTTCTCTTTTCCTTAGACATGCTTAATAGCATGACATCATACATTATGAGAACTTGTGGAACCTAGCACACTAGTCTAAAATTTATACAAATTTCATTTCCTAGCCTCATTTTCCCCCTTACTTAGTCTAGTGCATCAATTGTGTTATATAGAAATTTTATATTAATTTCCTTAAATTCATTTCATTCAACATAATTTGTAAAGACTTATAAATTGAATTTGCATTTGTTATCCAGCCAATATCTTAGAAACTACTAAACCTTAATTAGCAATATAATCAAAATTAACTTTACATCAACATCATGTTAGGATAATCTAGATACTGTAAAATCACTTCATTTGATTTAAATTTACTAAGAATAACAAGAACTAAGAAACATTTAGATAATGACAACATTACTACACCAAATCAATAAAAAGAAAACTACAAAACTAATTATTGAACTGGGAATAAATCACTAAGAGTAGTAAGGAATGAAATGACCATAGAGAATAATGGCAGACACTCGTCACAGTAATCATACTTTAGATTCCTCCTGCTCCATTATGGAAATACACACACATTCTTCATAAAAAATGAAATAAATAAGAAAATAAATCATAAAAATATATGTCAGGTTGCCTCCCAACCACCGCTTAGTTTAACATCCTCAGATCTGCTAATAAGAGTTTATATCATTTTAGAATATCTTTCCAAATTTTTATTAAGTCTTTTGGATGCACATGAACTTGATTAACAATATAGTCTTTATGGATATCAGCTATGTTTTATTTTTTTCTTCCAAACCTAGTATAGATCATCTAACTTACTATATGTCTTCTTATTATTCTCTTTTTTTCTCTTCTTTCGCCTCACCTTCCTATTTCTAATCAACTTGTCAATGCTATCATTACTTTTATCCTCAACTTCATCTTGTAAGAAGGCATGTAATTTATCATTCTTAGGAGCGCATTTCAAACATTTCTCCACAACATCAATGGCAAACCAAAAATGAAGTGTCTATGCTTGCACTTGCGTTTAAAGTAGTAAGGGATGGTGAAGTCCTGAGATTTATCTTCCTATGGGAAGAGTGCATGTTTGTTACTAAAGTATACCTCCTTTCAATAAAATTTAAATTGATGAAAAGTTTGATTTGATCTTAAGAATATGATAGATTATCCTAACTTGAGTTTTTGATCAGTTGGATAGAATTGGGGATGGTAAGGTTTCAAACATGAAATTTGTCATAGGTCTATGCATAAAACCTCTTCATTTAACATTTTTGTTAATCTTCTCTTTAATTGTTAATATTATATTTATTAAGGAGACAATTGTTATGATTAAGCATTAATCTCAATCTAACCCCTATCTAGTGCTATCATGAACTCTCAAGGTTCTAATTAAGCACATAGATAACTTCGTGATCAATTTATTGATGAAAATTTATCCTTACATCTAAGCAACAAAATTCACATTTTAAGTATTGTGATCACAAAATCTTGATTCTATTTATTCGCTCACATGCTTCTACTTTTGACTTAGCTAAGATAATGAGAATCAGAGCTTAGTGAGTTTATGTCACTTCACTCATGGCATATCGGGCTCTAATAATCTCGCATAACTCACTATATAGCAGTGGAACTCAACAAATGGGTCTCAGCTCACATGCATATAATCTTTGACTTAACAAAGACACAAGCAATGACCTATATAAACTTATGTCACATTATCCACTACCCTACATGCCAATCTCCTTATGCCAAATATTGAGCTATGGAGCTCAAAGATTTAATCTGTTTATTCTTCATGGCTCAGGTGATCAAACTTTTGATTTCTAGTTTATGCATGAATAGTCATGCTTTGTGAACTTATGTCACTTTATTAGCAACATTGATGCTCTAGGTGGCTTGAAATCAGTAGTGATCAATGAGCAAAATCAAAATTTTAAAGAATTGAAACTCAATTTAACAATAACATTTGAAATTATACATCAATATTATTCATTCAAATAAATAAGAAACATTCAGCTATAAAATATTATATTTCATTAAAGTCAGATTCTTTTACATGCACAAGATCTATTACTCTTCACATGTTATCCTCCAATCTTTCCCAAAGGGAGGTTTAGGCTAACATTACAAAATAGAAAATAAAGAAGATACATATGTTGCACAATATACTCATAATGCTTGTACAAGTTTAAAGAGTAAGGAACAATGGGATTAGAGATGCAATACAAAAATAGTTAACTATTCTATCCCAAAGTTTCCCTTAAATAGTTAACTATTCTATCCAATATTCTTTAATTTGGGCTTTTAATTCTTCTTTTAATAAATCTTTGGAAGTTGAATTATTTTTAATACTAATGCTCAGAATACTAATGCTCAGAAGATGCTTAACATGGACATTGCTGAATTCTGGAGAATTATCACTACGGTGCGCCACAGCGCACCATAGCACGCTACAGCGGGTGAGTTTCTGAAACTCAATCGCTACAGCGCACTGCAGCGGGTGAGTTTACAAAACTCAATTGCTACAGTGCACCACATCGCGAGAGTTTGCAAAAACTCAATCGCTACAGTGTGCTGCAATGGGAGCATTTTTGAAACTCAACTGCTACAGCGTGTCACAGTAGGACAGTTTCCGAAACTCAATCGCTACAGCGCGCTGTAGCGGAAGAGTTTCCAAACTTTAATCACTACAGCGCGCTGCAGCGGGCAAGTTTCAAAACTTGAAACTGCCACAGCGCGCTGCAGCAAAAGAGTTCTTGAAAACTCAATCACATCAGTGCGCTGTAGTGGCGCGCCGAATTTTCGCCAGCCCAGTGCATTAGTGTGACTGGGACAAGACCCCCAACCTGCTCCTTATCTCCCAGCCATCGTTCTTCTGCAACAGCTTATTTTATTGGCAATAGGGTGGATTGAAATGATATTAAGGAATTAAAAATGGAAAAGAAGATGTCACTTCACTCCTTAAGTGGTATTTGCAATCCTCACAAGTAGAAAAATAAGAGGGGAAAAGCAAAATTTGAAAAGGGAGAAGAGGAAAGTAATCTATCTATATATGCACCTCTTCTCCACTTAAGAAGGGTTCTAACTTTTCATCCAAAAAGTTTAATTTTTTGAGGCTGCATAGAGGAAGAAGGAAACTTCTCAAGAAAGGTGGAAAGAACCATTGCTGGAGGAGAAAGAACCAAAGGCTGCACTAGGGAGCTAAAGGAAAGGAGAAGAGGAAGAAGATGACAGATCCAGAGAACCCTATTAAGGACTGTTCCTAGTAAACTCTAATCTTGCTTTTACATTTGTTAAGTGGATCATGAAAGAGTCTTCATACTTATATGTTTTTTCTTCTTTTCTCAACTGTAATAGAAGGCTAAACCCCCTTGGAGAGGGTTGGGCTGAGCCCATTATAAAATGTAAAGGACTCAATGAATGAATGTAGAACTTCCTCAAGCATTAAAATAAAAAGAATCTGTTTTTTTAATGACTAAACGAAAACTTCTTAAGATCAAGTTGTAGAATAAATGAAAATCTTATGTTAAGAAAATATAAATACTTCAATCAAAATGAAAGACTTGTGCTCCATGGCTCATTGCTTAGTTAAGAGCGGGATATATGTGAAAGGGGTGCTTAGAACTAAGTGAGAAGTTCTTAAGCCTTCTTGCACCATGTTTTATACTCAACTAAGGAGTCGAAGCTTGTGAGCTAAGACCCATTAATTGGAGCTCCGTTGCTTAGCATACATGAAAGGAGGGAGTGGATTCTTTGAGAGCTCAAGGATGACGAGACATAGTTCATAAAGCCCAATAAAATCACTTCCTTATCTGATCTGCGCGTGATACTCATTAGTGGTATCAATGCTCTTGAGATCAACTAATTAAAACTGTAAATTTGGTAACCTAGACATAGGAAAACTAAGATGCTCTAATTGCGATCTCATGGGAATCTTTGTGCAGAAATTGAACCCTAGTGTGTTCATCTCTCGCACAAGATTTGCCCTTGAAGGATTTAGAGGACAACTCTAAGGAACACAATGTGCACTTGATTAATTAGCTTAATAAAAAAGAATGAAATGTGCTTGAGAAGTAATACACTTGAGGTCTCCATCATTTCACATGGAATAAGCCCAACTCTCCTCTCTAACTTAAATAGTTTATAAACTCTATATTATTGCTTGTTAACAGAACTAAATCAAGCTGAAATCATTTCATTTAAACATTATAGAATTTAGATATACCTTAGTAAACAAAACATACTGTTCCCTGAGGATGATAAATCTCAGAACTTATCTTTCAAATTATTACTTCAGACCACGTACACTTGCGTACAAGCGTAGATGTGTACTTTACAGTCTGTCAATTACAATATTGAAATTAAAGTTTAAAGAAAAAGTCACCCTTGTCTTCACAAGCAGAAAGCAAACTAAGCCTCAGCAACAATAAGAAGGTCCTCCTCTTAGCTTAAGCTCTTCACCTGAAGCTACCTCCCAATGAACAACTCTGAATTTGACATTGACAGTATCACAATGCTAGGGCCCCAGCCAAATAAAAATAAAAATTTGCATTAGATGATTGTCTAAGTATATATTTAGCTAATTTAGTGAAATATATATATTTTAAGATATCATATTTTACTAATATTAAGAAATCAAGAGGTGCAACAAGCAACAAAGGAAACATAATAGTTATAAATAAAATATTTATAACTAAACAAAATGAAGTATATAAAGAATATACCTCAAACAAAAAGCAGGCAACATGGTAATATTATAAATATACATATAATTGTAAATATAAGAACACTGAAAGTAAAGCTCATCCTAACATGCTTATGATTATATGAATACATGCTAATTTATAGAAAATAAACTAAAGCACAAAGTAAACTGAAACAAGCATCTAACACAACTAACATCCTAGCATATAAAGAGATAAATACTTAGTAAATCTGAATTGAATTATGAAAGTGTGCAGAAAATAGAAAGCAGATATAAAATTTTGTAATAAAATTGGCTAAACAAAGCCACTCGAACTGAAGCTGAATTGAAACTAAAATTAGAGATGTACCTAAGTTAGTACTATCATAATAGAAATTGGTTAGTGAATCTAATTGAACAAGAAATCCATCATGTATCATTCTATCCAACCATAGAGCTATACCCAGTAAGACTAGTAGAATTAGACATGTACATTTTAGCTAACCACAGGAGCTAACCCAGTATTATTATATTACAAAAAAACTGAACTAAGAGGCAACGAATTAGAATACACTTCTATTGAACTTATATATGAAGAACTGAATGTAACGACTTAAAGTAAATGATGTTTATACATTTTCAAATTTAACATAGGATACTCATCAAATATCCTAGGTTCAAATGGATATGTCCAAGGAATAAGGCTCAAAATAACCACAAAGTCAAAGTTAAGCAGGCTCTACTAAAACATATGTGATATCTATTATTATTTTAATTTAACACTTGTTCTATTTCATCAGAGGAAATGTAAGCTTAGGATCACTATTATTCAACTATTCAAGTAAAATTCTAGATTCCACAACCTAAAGTTAAAACCTTAAAACTTAACGAGTTCTAATTTATAATAAGAAGTATTGTCTACAAAAGTTCAATAATTAATCAATGACCTTAATTAATTATTTTAATAACCCATACCCAATCTTGATTTAAGAAAATTAAGATTCATGGGTTTAAAGTTAAACTCCAAGTTGGGTTTAAGTTCTAAATCCAAGGAGCTATATCTAAGGATCTAAGGTTTCACATCAAGCCTCACTTAGAGATGGAGAATTTATAAGGACTGAAAGACTAAGGAAGATGATAAGATCCTAATTTAGAAAGGTTTAAGTCTAAAATTACAAGACAAAATAAATAAATTAAAACTGATAATCTAAGAGCTAGATTCAATCTATTGAATAACCTCTTTATTCAATAGAGGTGAATAACTTAAGATAAAGGAGAGAAATTTAAGAATTTAGCACTTAGAAAAATTTCTTAAGGAATTTTAAGAATGAAGGTTATAAGTTCTAAGAAGGCTTCATCTATTGAGTAGCTCAACCATTCAATAGAACTTAAGCTACCAAAATTTATGATCTAAGGATTTTGATTATTTCTTAGGATCTTAACTAGGGTTGGGCTTAAGATTTTTCTTCAGACATATAATATGGATAAGCATTTGGATTATTCTAAATATTAGTGAAGTTAAATATTAAGTACTGAAATCATTGAAGATCTAAAACTTACCATAAGAGTCTTAATGATTCCTAAAGTGAATTTTAGGAAGAAATTACGGTTTAACATTTAGGATCCATTCTTAAAGCTTAAAGCTAATAGAATGATATTGAACTATTATCTTACTGATTTAAGTATTTAATTAGACTTCTAAGGTTTTAGGGCACTTAAAACCAACTTTTGGCCTTAATGTCCAAAATGCTCCTCCTTAAGTGTAAAATTGGGATTTCAAGATTTAGGGTTCCAAATTGATGCAAAAAAATTCTAGTAGGTTCATTAATTTCTAATGGAAGAATTAACACCATAATTATCAATTTTGCACTTAGGATAGACCTAATAAACATGAATTCATTTTCAAGATCATTAAGGATGATTAACAATATTGGTTTAAGTTCACCAATGAGTTCTACAAAGTATATGGAGATGATTGATATAAAGACTTCATAAATCAAAGATCAAGTGAATTGTTAGACCTTAATTAATAATTAAGGTGATTATTGATCTTACAAATCTTAAGCTAAGAACTATAAGATGTATGCAGTCCTTATGCATGTAATCAAATTCTCAATTTAATGAAATAATATTTGAGTTTTGTGCTGAATTTATTAATGTTTGAAAGAATAAGAAAAATAACTTGAAGATGAATAAAATATATTTTACCATAAAACCTTCACTAAGCTAGATGCTCATCTTTGATTTAAAACAAATGCACTAAGAGCATGTAAGTCACAAATTGAGTGACATAAATTTGCTGAGCTTTAATGCTCATTCAAATGATTGAAATAAAAAATTAGATGCTTTTGAGCTATGAAGAATAATATAAGAAATTCTCTGAGCTCTGTGCTTAATTAAAGTCTTAAATGTAGAGAGCTGGGCATGTTTTAAGTAGTGGATGAGATGCCATAAGCTTACATATGCTTCATTGCTCATATCCATATTAAAGTCAAGAATTTAATGCACGTGAGCTGAGACTAACTGATTTATTAAGCTCCATTATTCACTTGTGAATTAAGCAAGAAATCTCAAAGTGTGTTAGGTCATGAGTGATGTGACATAAAATCACAGAGCGTCATTGTTGGCTTCCTTAGCTAAGTTAGAAGTGGATGCATGTGAGCCGTGAATGCATCCGAATTTTGTGATCACCAATTAACGTGTAATTTTATTACTTATATGTAAGAATATTTTTTAACAATAAATTGATCATAAGATTATCTATGTGCTTAATGAGAACCCTAATGAGTTCCATATAGAACAAAATAAATTGATAATAATACAAGAGAACAATGAAAAAATAAGTAAATTGAAGAGATCTTATGCACAAGATTACTTCAAACTATATTTTCAAAACTCTAACTCTCCCCAACTTAGTCAAGCTAATAAACAAAACCTTTTAACATAACTTAGTTTAGCTTAGTAATCATCATAAAAAATTGATCATTCAAATATTATCTAAAAGAGGAAGTAATTGGTAACTAGCACACACTGTTCTTAGAAGACAATAAAATCGTGGGACTCTATTACTTCAGACCATGTGCACTTGTGTGTTCAACTAGACACATAATTTTTGGCTTGTCAAGTTCTTGGCATCGTTGTCGGGGAACGATTGTTATTATTATATAAATATCTTATTAAATAATGATTTCCAGCATGTATCATTCTATCCAACCATAGAGCTAGACCTAATAAAACTATAGAATTAGACATGTATCATTCTAGCCAACCACAGAGCTAAACCCATTTTATTATATTACAAAAGAATTGAACTAAAGAGCCAGATTAATTAGAATACACTCTATTGAACTTATATATGAAGAACTGAATGTAATGACTTTAAAGAAAATGATGTTTATGCACTTCAAAATTAACATATGATACTCATCAAATATCCTATGTTTAAATAATATGTCCATGGAATAAGGCTCAAATCAAACCACAAGTCAAAGTAAGCAAGGCTCTACTAAAACATATGTGATATCTATTATTATTATTTAATTTAATTTGTTCTATCTATTCAGAGGAAATGCAAGCTTAGGATCTCTAATATTCAACTATCAAGTAAAAATTCAAGATTCACAACCTTAAAGTTTAAACCTTAAAACTTAACGAGTTATAATTTATAATAAGAAGTGTTATCTACAAAAGTTCAATAATTAATCAATGAATTAATTAATATATTTTAGTAACCCATACCCAATCTTGATTTAAGAAAATTAGGATTCATGGATTTAAAGTTAAACTCCAGTTTGGGGTTTAAGCTCTAAATTCAAGGAGCTAATATCTTAGGATCTAAGGTTTCACATCAAGCCTCACTTATAGATGGAGAATTTATAAGGACTGAAAGACTAAGGAAGATGATAAGATCCTAATTTAGAAAGGCTTAAGTCTAAAATTACAAGACAAAATAAATAAGTTAAAACTAATAAATCTAAGAGCTAGATTCAATCTAAGCTCTAAATTCATGTGTTCATCTCTAGTTTTGTTATGCCATCTAAGCATCTAAGCGAGGTAACCTAGTCACGGGAACTGCACCTATGTGCAATACAAGGGAGGGATATATTCTCATCTCCAGCATTATAAAGGAGCAGCTCTGGAATGCCTTGACCGGGCCATTTGCTGCTATTGCTTTTAGGTCGCTAATTTCAAGAATTTGTGAGGCCCAAGGAGTGAAACTCCTCCCCACCGATATTGCGATTCCACCCCGCCGCTCCTCTAGAAATTGACGAACTTGAGCGCTCGTTCCCAAGAGGGGGGCACGAGCTAAGAAGAGGAGGGGAGAAGAAGGTGAAGCTTCAATGTTAGCTGGCCGGACGTCGACCAATAGGATGTTGACGCGCATGTACTTGCATCAACGAGATTTGGGCATCTCTTTAGCGTATGACATGTGTTACCCTCAAGGGAGAAATGGCTCAGCAATGCGAATTCCAAACGGAATTCCACGAACGTCTTTGAACAAAGTTCTAAGAGTAGAGTTTGCAGGGAGGACCGGATGGATCAAGGTTGTCGCACCCTCCTGCAGGAGAGCCACTTCCAGATGATGACTGGCCGGTAGATTATACATATCTCTACGAGGGGGAGAAAGTTGAGTCGGATGTTTAATAAGGTTGTGCTGTTTTTTGCTTTATGTTTAATTTTTTTTTTTTAGTTTTGTGTTTGTAATTTTGATTTCAGTTAATAAAATAATTTTGTATCTAGCGCACCCTCATTTTTGCTAAAATTAAACTTGAAAAATATTTTTTGAATGAGAAATTTCTGGGTTCAATGTCAAAATCAATGGTGTGGAACTTAGGATTCAAGTATGCTTGAAAATAAGAGGAAAATGAACTTAAGCTATGCACCCTTTATTTAGTTCATGAGTCTACTAAGCTTGATTTCCAGAACTTAAAATGAAATGTGCTTATGTTTAAGTGTGGGGGGGGGAAAATCTGAGAACTAAAACCAAGGTGGTAAGAGGTGAGTGATAATTTGAGGTGCTAGGCTCCAATAGGACTTAATGATCACAAGGGACTACATCAAGGGATGAAGAAAAATGACTCTCTCTTTAATGCTGAAATTTCAAGAAAAGAGAAAAAACAAAATTATCTAGGGATGCTGAAAAATATCTCTTCTAAGGTAAGATAATTGAACATATAGGATGAAGAAAAATATCTCACCTAAATTGTTAAAATGTCTATTGTGAATCATAAGAAGGGGCATACATGGCACGACACTCAAAGACTCACCAATTGCATCATCAAGGGTTGAATTTTAGGATCACCTCCCTATATTAAAACATTAAGCATGATTTTTTGATTTGAAACCCAAATGAAGTGTAGAAATATGAACTTGATTGGAGGGGTATTAGAAAGTTAGAGACATGAAGTAATCTTAACTAGAGCTTACTTGATAACTAAATTCAGTACACATTGGCTTATTACATTGAATCCTTAGACAAAAAAAAAAATTCTAAAAATCATATTTTGAGCTTACTAGAGGACAAGCAAGAAATTAAGTGTGGGGGTGTAATATATCCAGAATTTATAGCAAAAATATAGTGCTTAAACATTCATATCATCATATATATATCCCTATACTTTGAGTAGAAAATGGTGCTTTTTTAGGAAAAAAGAAGCAACTAGACTGCATGGTTGAAATACCAATTTCTGGGACAAAATCGCCAAAGCGCGCCATGGGGCGCCACAGCGCGCTATGGCAGATCCTTTAAAAATTCTTCACCTGGAAGCAGAACCGCAGACTTGGAGAAAGACCGCTGCGGCACGCTGCAGTGCGCCACAGCGTCATGTCGCTAAAGTTAAATGAAAATCATATAGATGAGTAATTGAATAATAGTATAAAAGTTTGTACGCTGCGGTTGCGCCATAGTGCGTTGCAGCGTGCCAGAGTGTCATTCTCGTAGAAATATTAAAACCTTATAAACATGAAATTGACAATATTACGAAAACTTTCTCTGCCGCAGCATACGCAGCGTGTGTAAATTTTATTTTATAAAACTATAGATAAATTAATTGAATAGTGAATCTGAAAGTTTATCTGCTGTAGTGCATCGTAGCACGCTTGCAGCAGGTAAAATTTCATTTTATAAAGCTATAGATGACTAATTGAACAGTGAATCCAAAATTTTTATCCGCTATAGCACCCCACAGCGCGCCACAACGACCAAACAAAAAAGATACTAACTTACATATAGGAAACAGCGTTTGGAGCACTTCTGCTACAATGCGCCAAAACAGAACAGAATTTGGAACGCGGTTGCTTTGCAACAGTGCACCGCAGCGGAACAGTGCTTGGAACATTGCTGCCACAGCATGCCACAGTGCACCGCAGTTGCGCCATAGTTGACGGTTCAAAAATTCTAGAAAAGCAATTTAAGGCAGCTTGGGGAAGGCCACAAAAATGTGACCTTTGGGCTTCCCCAGCCTCTTAAAAATAGATGACTTAAATCTCTACTGAATTCCAATAGGTTTAAATAAATAAGAAATTAAAAGGGATTGGATTAAAGTTGAGGAAGAGGAAGAGTCATACCTTTAAGGCTTTGAGGCTGAGTGCATCCCTATTTAAGGGCCAGTCTCAGACCTTGAAAGAGTTCCAACTTTTGTTATTCAAAGACTAAAAACAAAGGCTGTAGGAGGAGAAAGAGGGAGAAATCTCCAAGGGGAAAGAGGACCAAGAATAGGAAAAAAGGGAAGACAACAAAGACGAAGGGTGGAGCTTCAAGAGGTCAGTGCAGAAGAGTCAAGAGAACCTCTGAAAACCTCCGGGTGATTCCTAATATCTCTCCTAAACTCCCTTAATTTATTTCTTTCCGTGAACTGATGGCGATGTTCACTTTTTTTGTATGTATGATCTTTCTTAGTTAGTAATGGAAGGCTAAAAAACCTATTGGATAGGGTTGAGATGTAGTTGAATATGTAAGGGATAATGGTGTGTAATGATATTGTTTGAATGTAATAAAAAATTGCTTTTATCATTTTTATTTAATATTTGAATGAATTCTTGGATGAACAAAATTTGAAATTATATTGTTTTAAAGAACTTGTATTCTAGTGCTCTTCTATTGGGTAAGAGCAAGGAAGGTAGCGCAAGTAGAGCGGAGAATTATGTGACAAAATTCTCAAAGCTCACTTGTACCCTTCCTTAATTTCTCACCCAAGAGATTGATGCTTAAGAACCAAGTTCTCCACCAACCTTGCTCTATTGTTCAGCAAGTAGAAGGGATGAGAGGACATTGGGAACATTAATGGATGATGTGACATAATCCATTGACCCAATACATCCTCCCATCTAGCTAAACTGCGTGTAAAGCGCATGATGCATGGTAAATGGAAATCTTGCTTAAGTGATCATCTAAAATATGATATATCTTTCGGTAACCTAGATGTAGGAAGGTCAAAATTCTAATTAATAAAACTTGATCTCATGAGAGTTTATGTGCTAAGGAATAACCCAAAGAGTTCTCCTTAAGCACTAAACTTAAATCTAATAAAATTGGAGGATACTCTGATTCCAATGGTGTTCACTTGATATAATAAAGTTAATAAATCGAAGGTATAAACTCAACAATAAAGTCATCTCACCAACCCTTACAAGCTATTACAATGAAATCTCAACTCTCTTCTTTAATCAAACTAGTATCATTACTTAAGATCTTTTGTATCACTAATTAGGAATCAGCAAAATCAACCAAATTTGCCATCTAAACATTAGTGAAAGAAAATACACTTGGTATCAGAACACCCATTCCCTAAGGATCGATAAATCCCGGAAATTAAACTTTCCACTTATTACTTCAGACCACGTACACTTGCATGCAAACGTAGATGGTATTTCGTCTGTCATGAACTTAGCCAAATTGCATAAATTTATATTTATTTAACTCCTTATGCCTTATAGAATGCATGTGCTAGGTGGAATAATTTTCATAATTAACACTAATCTATCTCAAAAGTGATTAGCATGGAATAATTAAAAACTAATAAAACTAATCTATTCAAAAGTAATTAGCACATAGTTAAACAAAAGAAAATTCGAAAAGTTGATCTAACTTAACTAATTAATTCTTGATAAATTTAAGATTTATAGTAATTAAAGATATAAAAACAAACACTTTTTTTCAGAACTTGTATGCTTTGATGTGCTTTTAACAATTTTTCAAGGACATAGAAGAGCTAAATTGAATTCTGAAAGAAATAAAAAAATTTGGGAAAAATATGCCACAACGTGCAACAGCGCTCTGCGGCAGATAACAAACCTGAGACAAGCCACGCTGCTGTGCACCATAGCAAACCAAAACCTGAGACTTGCCACTCTATCGTGCACCATATCAGACCTTCAATAGAGACTTTGGCGCTATCGTGCATCGTAGCAGCTGTATAATGTTTTCCTAGGATTTATTATTCCAAGCATTGTGCTACCTGCGTGCCGTAGCTGCCAAAGATCAAAGCACTCATGCTACCGTGCACTGCAAGCGGTTCTAAGACCTAGAATTTGGCTTTAAAACCGCATGCCACAACAGCAAAATTAAAAATATTGCCAGATGTTTAATTAAATTTAATGTTCAAAAGTATCACGCTGCTGTGCGCTGTAAGCGGTTCAAAGACGAAACGCTGGTGGCATAACTCAAACCCAAAAACTCGGCGCTATGGCGCGTCGTAGCACCCTTAAGACAAAAGGCTTGGCGCTACTGTGCGCCGTAGCATCCTCAAGATAGAAAGCCTAGCGCTACTTACTTACTGCGTGTCATAGCGCTCGCTGTAAAAATTTCCCAAGCAACAACATTCAAAGGAATATAGGGAAAGGCCAAAAGTCAAGTTTTTTTTCTCTTCCCACAATAGGACTTAAATACTAATAGTAGAAACTCTTCATTACCAAGGGAATAAAAGAATAAACATTTAAGGTAAATACAACTTCCAAAAGGAGAGTTAATGGCTGAATAAATTCAAAAAATGCTAGGAAACATTTTATAGAATTCTAGATGAAATGAGGGTTCCTGATTTTTAGAAAGTAAAGAGATCTTATATCAGTAGCTCATATAATAGATAGAGAAGGAGAATTCCCCTTGCCCACAGAAGGAGAAGGCTGTTACCTTGAAGGAGAAAGGACTAAGTTTAGAAATACAAAGGAGAAGACCTATGAGAAGGAAAGACAAGCCGATGAATTGGATAGTATTTCCCGATATCTTACCACCATTTAACTTATCTTATTTTCTTTAAAAGCCATGCAAAAGGCTTCCCATTGCTGGTAATCTTTTCTGTGTTTTCTTATTAATGGTAGCCTAAACCCTCCTTGGGGAGGGTTGGGTGTAAGCATGAAATGAATCATGAAATAAAAGCATTTATACTCTTTGAATATTAATGAATGTATTTTAATCTTATCTTTTTAATTTAAATACTGTGAAGTATGAAATGGATAAATAAATGTTAACATAAAGATATCTTGGTAAATGTCTGAATTTAAAATCATAAAAACCATTGAGCTCTTCGGTCACTAAGAACCAAGGGTTGAATGTTGAGTGTCCTCAGCTGCTAATGTCAGTGACAACATTCGTTGTGGTATAATGGCCAGTACATCCCCTTAGATCTAAGAGGATCAATAGAGCTATGGAATATTTAATGATCTCTGAACCCCATTGCTCACATTAATTTATGCAAGAAGTTCGTACATGATGATAGCTACTGCATAACTAGTTGAGCCCCACAACTCATTTTAAGTTTATGGGAGGAGTTAGATGTATTATGTGCTAAGGGTGATGTGACATAGCCCATCTAGCCTAATGGGTCATCTCCTTAGCTAAACCTAAATTTGATTGCCATTAGTGGAATCAAGTTCATATGATGCAAAACTTAAATTATAGATTTCATAACTTAGATGTAAGCATTGAATTCACTTATTAACAATCACATGAAAGCGTATGTGCTAAGATTGAATATTAACATGTTCATCTCTGAGCACTAGGCTAGACATGGTGCATTTTGGGGACACCCCTGAGAATATTATGTCTCTTAATAATAATAGTTCGTTCATATCATTTGACATGAAATTAATATAGAAGAGTATTTATATGAATTCTTGATCAATTGCCATGCTGATACCCAACCCTCCCTATTTTCTCTAAAAGTACTTTCCAATAAAGAAACTCTTGCTTGCTAAGATTAGGACCAAATTATCAACAAACTCATATCATCATTCAAACATTACTAAATTCTAGTGAACTTTAGTAACAAAACTAATACCATTTCCTAAGAATGATAAATCTCGGGATCTCACTATCTCAATATTACTTCAGACCACGTGCACTTGCATGTGAGCGCAGACGTACAAATTTCAATATGTTATGTTTTTGGCGCCATTAACCAGGGAACGGTTTAATGGTTTCATATTAAAGATAACTAGATAGTAATTAGTGATTTGAGTATTTCTTTCTTCTACTGCATATATTTTCCTATTTTTGTAATTATATTTGTTTATAGCTTTAGTTCAATTGTTTTTTTATTTTTATTTGCTATGAACCTGCACTCTATTAAGTAGAAATGTAGGCTGCAATGAGAAGAAGAGATTGTGCAAACATTCTCTTTGATACTGAGATAGAGAAAACCTAATTAAGAGCTAGGAGAGAATCAATTAATCATAAATCAAAGACATTTAGAAATGGATAATTTGGATGGAAATCCATTGGGAGGATTAGGAGAACAAATGTGTAGAGCTTTAAGAGATTATGCTTTACCAACTATAAGGGGAATCCCTCATGCAATAGTTAGGCCAATTGTAGAGGCAAACAACTTTGAAATCAAACCATCAACTCTACATATGGTACAAAACAGTCAATTTAGCGGGTTAGCCACAGAGGATCTCAACTCAAACATCTCCAATGTTTTGGAGATCTGTGAAACATTAGGTAGAATGGTGTCGCTAATGATACCATTAGACTTAAGTTATTCCCCTTTTTACTAAGAGACCGAGAAAAATGCTGGCTCAAGTCTCTACCTAGCAATTCTATTCACACTTGGGATGATTTGGTTAGGAAATTCTTAGCCAAAAATTTCCCACCCTGCAAAGACAGTTAGGTTAAGGATTGAGATAACCAAAATTTTCCAATATGATGGAGAAAAACTTAAATGATAGTTGGGGATGCTTCAAGGAGTGCTTGAGCCACTGTACTCATCATGTGTTTTCTCTGTTGATGCAAGTATAAACATTCTATAATGGACTAAATGCACCCACTATGACCCTTATTGATGCAGCTGCAGGAGGCTCTCTGGTAGCAAAACCCTAGAAGAAGCCTATTACTTATTAGAAGAAATGGCTAACAATGCTTGCCAATGAATTACTAAAAGGCTTAACTTGAATAAAAAAGAAATCAATAATGTTGACGAGGCCAATCAAATTTTGTCTCTCCAACATGAGATAAATGCACTAAATCAGAAAATTGCTTGAAACATGAAGAATGCCTAGAAAATTTACTTCGATTTGTGTAGGGGGAAACATAGTAGTGAGAATTGTAACTTGAATAACCCCTTCGCATATTCTAGCACAAAAGAAGTAAATTACCCTGAGAAATAACAATGCAAATTAAAAAACCATTGGCAAAATGTGAAGACCCCCCTAGAAGGTTATGCATTCCATGCGTGATAAGGAATGAAGTACTTTAAGATCAAAAGTCTGGAAAATGATACCTCCTGACCTCTCTAAGCAACAAAAAGATCCAAACGAGTTGAGCTAATGACTTAAGACTAAGCGCTTCTTGGGAGGCAACCCAAATAAAAAAAAAAAATTATTAATAATTATTTGTTGTGCTGCGGCGCGCTACAGCGCCCCTTAGCGCACTGCAGCGGGAAAATTTCAAAACTCAATCGCTACAGCACGCTGCATCAAAAGAGTTTTCTGAAACTCGACCGCAACAACGCGCTGCAGCGAAAGAGTTTTGAAACTCAATCGCTACAGTGCGCTACACAACGAAAGAATTTTTAAAACTCGATCGCTACAGCGTACTGCAGCGAAAGAGTTTTTGAAACTCAACCGCTACAGCGCCCCACAGTGCGCTGCAGCAATCTGCTCTAGCTATAGCAGTTTAGATTGCCTAGGGAATCAATACAGTCAAAATTTTTACTTCATTTAGGAATCTTATTGCTACAGTGCACTGCAAGCGGGAGAGTTTACGAATATCTATCCCTATAGCATGCTGCAGCAGGAGAGTTTACGAACTTAATTGCTCTAGCATACTGTAGTGGGAGAGTTTCTGAAACACAACCGCTTACAGCGCGCCACAGTGAGAGAGTTTTTGAAACTCAATCGCTACAATAGAAGAGTTTTCAAATTTCAATCGCTACAGCACATTGTAGAAATAAAGTTTCAAAACTTAAAACCGCAATAATGCGCTGCAACAAAAGAGTTTCTGAAACTCAATCGCTGTAGCGCGCTACAATACGTTGTAGCGTTGCACCAAAGTTTCACCAGCTT
>JACERR010000388.1:0-29556 GCA_016760335.1 Gastrodia elata | reverse complement strand
TAAATTTATATTTACACTTATATTTTTACATTTTTATTTACATATACATTTGATTTGCATTTGCATTTATTTGCAGGTGCATTTACGCTTTGTCTTTGCATTTATATGTACATTTTATATTTATGTTTATATTTACATTTACATTTACATTTATATTTGCATTTATATTTACATTTATTTACATTTACACTTTTGATTACATTACATTTACATTTACATTTACATTTATATTTACATTTATATTTATATTTACATTTGCATTTTATATTTATATTTACATTTACAATTTATTTACATTTACATTTACATTTACATTTATATTTATATTTACCTTTACATTTCATTTACATTTACATTTATATTAAATTTACTTTTTATTTACATTTACATTTACATTTATATTTACATTTGCATGATATTTATAGTTTACATTTACAGTTACATTTACAGTCACATTTACATTTTTTTAACATTTACATTTATATTTATATTTACATATACATTTATATTTACATTTACATTTACATTTGCATTTATAATTATATTTACATTTCAATTATATTTACATTTATATTTCATTTACATTTATATTTACATTTACCTTTAAGTTACATTTATATTTACATTTACATTACATTTATATTTACATTTATATTTACATTTATATTTATTATACATTTATATTTACATTTACATTTGCATTTGTATTTACATTTATATTTATTTTACATTTATATTTCATTTACTTTTACATTTACATTTACTTAATGTTTACATTTACATTTACATTTATTTATATTCATTTACATTTGAATTTATATTTACAATTACATTTACATTTAATATTACATTTACAATTTACATTTATATTTAATTTACATTTACATTTATTCTTACATTTATATTTACAGTTACATTTACCGTAACATTTACATTTACATTTACATTTACATTTACATTTATATTTACATTTATATTTTAATTATATTTATAGTTACATTTACATTTACATTTACAGTTACATTTACATTAATATTACATTTACATATACATTTACATTTACATTTGCATTTACATTTACATTTATATTTACATTTGCAATTACATTTACATTTATATTTACATTTACATTTACATTTACATTTGCATTTATATTAATATTTACATTTACAATTATATGTACATTTACATTTACATTTACATTTATATTTACATTTACCTTTACATTTACATTACATTTACATTACATTTACATTTATATTAAATTTACATTTACATTTACATTACATTTGCATGACATTTACATTTACATTTGTAGTCACATTTACAGTCACCTTTACATTTATATTTACATTTATATTTACATTTATATTTACATTTACATTATCAATTATATTTACAGTTACATTTACATTTACATTTATAGTTACATTTACATTAATATTTACATTTACATATACATTTACATTTAAATTTGCATTTACATTTACATTTACACTTATATTTACATTTATAGTTATATTTACATTTACATTTGCGTTTACATTTGCATTTGCATTTAGATTTTCATTTGCGTTTGGATTTGCATTTGCATTTACATTTTCAATAGCATTTGTATTTGCATTTATATTTACATTTATATTTGTATTTACATTTACATTTATATTTACATTTGTATTTACATTTATATTTATATTTACATTTACATTTTCATTTATATTTACATTTACTTTTACATTTACATTTATTTATATTTACATTTATATTTATGTATACATTTACATTTACATTTATATTTACATTTACATTTATATTTACATTTATATTTATATTTATATTTACATTTTCATTTACATTTATATTTACTTTTACATTTACATTTACATTAATGTTTACATTTACATTTACATTTATATTTATATTTACATTTACATTTGCATTTATATTTACAATTACATTTACATTTACACTATATTTACATTTACATTTACATTTATATTTACATTTAGATTTATATTTATGTATACATTTACATTTATAGTAACATTACAGTCACATTTACATTTACATTTATATTTACATTTATATTTATATTTACATTTATATTTACAGTTACATTTACATTTACATTTACAATTGCATTTACATAAATATTTATATTTACATTTACATTTGCATTTATATTTACATTTACATTTACATTTGCATTTATATTTATATATACATTTACAATTATATTTACATTTACATTTACATTTACATTTATATTTACATTTACATTACATATACATTTACATTTACATTTACTTTAAATTTACATTTACATTTACATTTACATTTACATTTATAGTTACATTTACAGTCACATTTACATTTACATTTACATTTATATTTACATTTACATTTTCAATTATATTTACAGTTACATTTACATTTATATTTATAGTTACATTTACATTAATATTTACATTTACATATACATTTACATTTGCATTTACATTTACATTTACATTTACATTTATATTTACATTTACATTTACACTTATATTTATATTTACAGTTATATTTACATTTACATTTGCGTTTACATTTGCATTTGCATTTAGATTTTTATTTGCGTTTGGATTTGCATTTGCATTTGCATTTGCATTTGCATTTTCAATTGCATTTGCATTTGTATTTATATTTACATTTATATTACATTACATTTACATTTACATTTACATTTACATTTACATTTATATTTGTATTATAGATTTATATTTGCATTTACATTTACATTTACTTTACGTCTACATTATATTATATTTACATTTATATTTATATTTATATTTGCATTTACATTTATTTTACATTTACATTCATATTTACATTTACATTACATCTGGATTTGCATTTGCATTTGCATTTACACTTTGTCTTTGCATTTATATTTATATTTACATTTACATTTACATTTACATTTACATTTACATTTACATTTATATTTAACATTTACATTTATATTTACAATTTATATTTACATCTAAAATTTACATTTACCTTTACAATTTACATTTACTTTTACATTTACATTTACATTTGCATTTATATTTACATTTACATTTACATTTACATTTACATTTACATTTTATTTACTTTTACCTTTACATTAAATTTAAATTTATAATTTATATTTACATTTACATTTTTATTTATATTTATATTTACATTTATAATATATTTATATTTACATTTGCATATACATATATATTATATTTAAATTTATATTTACACTTATATTTACATTTTTATTTACATATACATTTGTATTTGCATTTGCATTTAGAATTGCAGGTGCATTTACGCTTTGTCTTTGCATTTATATGTACATTTATATTTATGTTTATATTTACATTTACATTTACATTTATATTTGCATTTATATTTACATTTATATTTATATTTACATTTATGATTACATTTACATTTACATTTACATTTACATTTATATTTACATTTACATTTATATTTATATTTGCATTTATATTTATATTTACATTTACAATTATATTTACATTTACATTTACATTTATATTTATATTTATATTTACCTTTACATTTACATTTACATTTACATTTATATTAAATTTACATTTATATTTACCTTTACATTTACATTTATATTTACATTTGCATGACATGTACATTTACATTTACATTTACATTTACAGTCACATTTACATTTTTTTTTACATTTACATTTATATTTATATTTACATTTACATTTATATTTATATTTGCATTTATATTTATATTTACATTTACAATTATATTTACATTTACATTTACATTTATATTTATATTTATATTTACCTTTACATTTACATTTACATTTACATTTATATTAAATTTACATTTATATTTACAGTACATTTACATTTACATTTACATTTACATTTATATTTACATTTATATTTTCAATTATATTTACAGTTACATTTACATTTACATTTACAGTTACATTTACATTAATATTTACATATACATATACATTTACATTTACATTTGGATTTACATTTACATTTGCAATTACATTTACATTTACTTTTACATTTATATTTATATTTACATTTACATTTACATTTACATTTACATTTGCATTTATATTATATTAACATTTATATTTACATTTACATTTGCATTTATAATTATATTGACATTTACAATTATATTTACATTTATATTTACATTTATTTATATTTACATTTACCTTATAATTACATTTATATTTACATTTACATTTACATTTATATTTACATTTATATTTACATTTATATTTATGTATACATTTACATTTACATTTACATTTGGATTTGTATTTACATTATATTTATATTTATATTTATATTTACATTTACATTTATATTTACTTTTACATTTACATATACATTAATGTTTAAGTTTACATTTACATTTATATTTATATTTACATTTACATTTGCATTTATATTTACAATTACATTTACATTTATATTACATTTACATTTACATTTACATTTATATTTACATTTACATTTACATTTATTTTTACATTATATTTACAGTTACATTTATAGTAACATTTACATTTACATTTACATTTATATTTACATTTATATTATATTTATATTTTCAATTATATTATACTTACAATTACATTTACATTTACAGTTACATTTATATAAATATTTACATTTACATATATATTTACATATACATTTACATTTACATTTGCATTTACATTTACATTTACTACATTTATATTTACATTTACATTTACATTTACATTTATATTTACATTTACAGTTACAGTTACATTTAGATTTGCATTTGCATTTACGCTTGTCTTTGCATTTACATTTACATTTACATTTACATTTACAATAGATTTATATTTACATTTACATTTACATTTACATTTACATTTCCTTGACATTTACATTTACATTTACAATTATATTTACAGTAACATTTACATTTATATTTAGATTTACATTTACATTTATATTTACATTTACATTTTCAATTATATTTACAGTTACATTTACATTTATATTTACAGTTATATTTACATTAATATTTACATTTACATATACATTTACATTTACATTTGCATTTATATTTACATTTATATTTACATTTACATTTACATTTACATTTACATTTACATTTATATTTACATTTACATTTATATTTATATTTACATTTACATTTACATTTATATTTACATTTACATTTACAGTTACAGTTACAGTTATATTTACATTTATATTTGCGTTTACATTTGCATTTGTATTTACATTTATATTTACATTTGCATATATATTTATGTTTATATTTACATTTATATTTACATTTATATATACATTTGCATTTGCATTTGCATTTACATTTGCATTTGCATTTACACTTTGTCTTTGCATTTACATTTATATTTATATTTACATTTACATTTACATTTATATTTACATTTACATTTAGATTTACATTTACATTTATATTTACATGGCATTTACATTTACATTTATATTTACATTTACATTTATATTTATATTTACATTTACATTTATATTTATATTTACATTTGCATATACATTTATATTTATATTTACATTTATATTTACATTTACATATACATTTGCATTTGCATTTGCATTTGCATTTACACTTTGTCTTTGCATTTATATTTACATTTACATTTACATTTACATTTACATTTATATTTACATTTATATTTACATTTACATTTACATTAAAATTTGCATTTACATTTACATTTGTATTTACATTTACATTTACATTTACATTTACATTTACATTTACATTTACATCTACATTACATTTATAATTACATTTACATATACATTTACATTTACATTTGCATTTATATTTATATTTATATTTACATTTGCTTTTATATTTATTTTTATATTATATTTACATTTGTATTTACATTCGCATATGCATTTATATTATATTTATATATACATTTACATTTATATTTATTTTTATATTACATTTACATTTACAGTTACATTTACAATTACATTTATATTTACATTTACATTTACATTTATATTAATATTTACATTTATATTTATCTTTTATGTTTGGACAACTCCAAACAAAATAGAATTCGAATTAAAACATTTCTAATAAGGTTAAACTTGTTTTTGAAGAACATCAAACAATGGATTGCTTCCCAATCAACCAATTCAACAAGGCATAACTTTTTCCTATGTTTACTTCCTTAAGTTCGCATTTACAACTACTGTGACAAATTTTAGATTTCATTGAAAATAAAATGAGACAATTTGATTTTCTTACTCATTCCCAATTGACTGCAACCTTCTTAAGGGTGATTAGCTTCTTTAAATGACTACTACAAATTAGATCTGAAGCCAGAAAAAAACCTAAGGAAGATGCGAAGAAGAAGAAAACAAAGAGCATACCTGAACTGGAGAGTGCGCAGGGAAGAAAAGGTGCGAAGGGAAGAAAAGGTGCGATGGGATGAAAGCGAAACTGGTTCATGGCAGGAGGAAATATCTGAACTCTTAGACGATGGTCTGGCATCTTCAGAATTGGCTTTGGATAAAGGGAAAGTACTTTCTTAGTGTTTCTCTCTTCTCTGTTGCTCTATTTTTCGCACATCTTCGGAATCGGCTGGCTTCGGACTCGCCGAGACTGCTGCTCTGTTCTTCGCGTTTCCCCCCCTCTTATAGCGCGCTAAGATTTCCTAAAATAATACAAATATCCTAAAACTGTATCCTAAAAATATATAACTATTTTGCTTCCTAAAATATATTAAAAGCTAATCTTAAAATAGGAAACTTCTTTCTTTGCTGAAATATTTATTCTTGGAATTTAATTATTGCTTAACTTTGAAATAAATAATGTTTATTATTAATTATTTACTTTTTCAAAATATTATAATTTATAAATTTAATATCAATACTATATAAATTTAATGATATATACAGAATTATCTCAATAAATATGTTTATCACAAAAAGAACTACAATAACTTAAAATGATATAACAAAATAATTTATAACATTATTAAATGATAATGATCAACTTAATATTATATTTGTTACAAGTAGATGATCAATATAATTACAATGATAGAATAAAATTTGTTATATGTGGATGATCAATATAAATTGAGAATGATTTAAGTACATATGAATTTTGTAAATTAATAATAAGTATATAAAATTGTATGTTGTAAATTTGTTATATGTGTTTTATATTACATTTACATTTACATTTACATTTATATTTACATTTGCATATACATTTATATTTATGTTTATATTTATATTTACTTACATATACATTGCATTTGCATTTGCATTTACACTTTGTCTTTGCATTTATATTTACATTTATATTTACATTTACATTTACATTTACATTTACATTTACATTTATATTTATATTTATATTTATATTTACATTTACATTAACATTTGCATTTACATTACATTTACATTTACATTCACATTACATTTACATTTATATTTATATTTACATTTACATTTATATTTACATGTACATTTACATTTACATTAATATTTACATTTACATCTACATTACATTTATAATTACATTTACATATACATTTACATTTATATTTGCATTTACATTTATATTTATATTTATATTTGCTTTTATATTTATTTTTATATTATATTTACATTGTATTTACATTCGCATATGCATTTATATTATATTTACATTAACATTTATATTTATATATACATTTACATTTATATTTATTTTTATATTACATTTACATATACAGTTACATTTACAGTTACATTTATATTTACATTTATATTAATATTTACATTTACATATACATTTACATTTACATTTACATTTACATTTACATTTACATTTTCATTTTCATTTACATTTACATTTACATTTATATTTATATTTACATTTACATTTACATTTAAATTTACATTTACATTTACAGTTACATTTATAGTTACATTTACATTTACATTTGCGTTTGCATTTGCATTTGCATTTGCATTTATATTTACATTTGCATTTGCATTTACATTTGCATTTACATTTACATTTACATTTACATTTGCAATGAAGGAAACATAATTTTCTTTAAATTTTATATAATGTAAAGTCATACATTAACTTGAAACAAATGCTTAAATTTAAAGCATTATTGTTGATATAATATATATGCTGGAAAATACCTTGGGAGATATTATGTTTGGGGCTTGGAATTTGACCAACCTTTGGGGCTTGAAACTAACAGGTCTTCAGACTTGGAATTGATCAATATTCGGGCTTAGAACTAACAAATGCGCATAATTGGAATTGACCAATCTTCGTACTATGTTTATGACCACTATTTGGTCTTGGCATTAGCCAACAAGTAGGCAAAATTCTTTTGCGATAATATATAAGTGTTTTATTAGAAATCTTTAAAAAAGTAAACTTTAAAAAAAGGCTCAATAATATATACAATAATATTTTTAACAGGTGTTGTAAATACATGTTTCGCCAATAGATGTAAAAACAACAAGTCTAAATTATAACATTTTTTAATAAATTGGAAAAATAATATTTTTATATAATTGTCCAACATATATATAATACTCTTTATTTTACAACATACAATTTCATATACTTATTATTAATTTACAAAATTCATATGTACTTAAATCATTCTCAATTTATATTGATCATCCACATATAACAAATTTTATTCTATCATTGTAATTATATTGATCATCTACTTGTAACAAATATAATATTAAGTTGATCATTATCATTTAATAATGTAATAAATTATTTTGTTATATCATTTTAAATTATTGTAGTTCTTTTTGTGATAAACATTATTATTGAGATAATTCTGTATATATCATTAAATTTATATAGTATTGATATTAAATTTACAAATTATAATATTTTGAAAAAGTAAATAATTAATAATAAACATTATTTATTTTAAAATTAAGCAATAATTAAATTCTAAGAATAAATATTTCATCAAAGAAATAAGTTTCCTATTTTAAGATTAGCTTTTAATATATTTTAGGAAGCAAATGGTTATATATTTTAGGAAATACAGTTTTAGGATATTTGTATTATTTTAGGAAATCTTAGCGCGCTATAAGAGGGGGGGGGGGGGAAACGCGAAGAACAGAGCAGCGGTCTCGGCGAGTCCGAAGCCAGCCGATTCCGAAGACGTGCGAAGAGCAGAGCAACGGAAAAGAGGAAAACACTAAGAAAGAACTTTCCCTTTATCCAAGCCAGCCGATTCCGAAGATGCCAGACCATCGTCTAAGAGGTCGGATATTTCCTCGTGCCATGAACCAGTTTCGCTTTCATCCCATCACACCTTTTCTTCCCTGCGCACTCTTCGGTTCATGTATGCTCTTTGTTTTCTTCTTCTTCTCATCTTCCTTAGGTTTCGTCCTTTTTGTTCTGCTTTTTATTTTTCTGTTGAACGTTTTTTCAAGTTTAAGGGATCAAACTTGGTATAAGACTTATGCTAGATGATTATTTTCAAGTTTAAAGGATCAAAGAAATCTTGCTATGCTAAATGAGATTAATTTCTAGAAGCTGAAAACCTACCCAAGCATAATACTATAAGCCTCACCATATGTTTAACTTCTGGGCAATCTAAATAGATGTAAAATAACGAGCTTTCTGATTGATAAAAGCCCTCTAATAGACATCAAATTCTGATTTATAATCTGAAACCTGGTAGAAGACTTATGCTCTTAAGTTTAACTGAGACTCTAAATGCACTTTGTAGTTTTGTTATGCCCAAATAGTTTAGCGGTCATGTCTAAAACTTTTGAACGCTCTGCTCTACTAAGCTAAATTATTGAATAAAATGATACGAATAGCCTTTTGTTAGCCAATGCTGAATTTAAGAATTGAGTATTTAACATAGATGATTTAATCTATGATTGACCTGGAGAAAAACTGATTCACACATCAACTTGCTAAGGCCACCAAATATAAATCTAAATCTTATGTTTTAGACTTGGTTTATAAGCTCAAATAAGATTCTAATTAAATTCTTTATTTATGAATGCCTCTGTACCTTTAATGATCATGCTCTCAAGTACTTTATTGTTGGATCATAATGGTATGACCAACCCTCTGTTAACTCTACTTTCATTTATCCCTCCAACCGTATGCTGCCTTATGTTTACCTAACATTGTAAACCCTTTAATAGAGATTCTTTATACAATTAGAAATGACAATTAACTTGGGGGCTTGCTCTATAACAAATTCCCAGCCCTGAATCTATATATTCTTGATTTATCTATCATGGGAAAATCTGATTATACATTTCAAAACTGGTCTTACAAAAAGTCTACTCTTAAAACCCAATTAAAAATTGTTGAGATTCCTGTACTTTTTAGAGCGATCACTCAGTGCTTGATTTGGCAATTGAAAATTTCTTTTAGAAAACTATTAGATGATATCACGACTCAAGAAGATGTAGCAATCACCTGTATAGACTTATTTTCATTAATACTTTCGGCCCAATTCACATCATTGTAAGCCTTGAGAGTGAAGTAAATGAATGGTTTTAGAAGATTATCGTGATGTGGGGTATGTTTTATGCAGTGCATCTTCTTAAGTGCAGTATAATGATTGTTTGTGAGTTTATACAGTAACTGAGTCATCTTGTTGATGCTAAAGTTGAGTTTCGGATGAGCTTCCAATAGATTATGAAGGGCTCCTTTAATGAGCATATGATGAATGCTGGATGAGCTTGAGATATGACTCTCATTTGACAGTATTTGGGTTATAGGATTGGCTGAGGCATTTGATGTGAATTGGAAAGCAAATTGAGGAGGTTATGGTGTGATGATTAGTTTAGGTGTTGTTTTGGTGGACTAGATTTGTGGTTAAATTAGTGTAGCATGGCAATTAGATGAGCTAATTATTGGTTGAGACAGGATAATTGAAAGTTATAGTGGAAAATATGGCTTGGGATAGGGGTTATGTTGGTAGAAAAGGAAAGCATTGTTCACTAAAGGTAGTTTTGTGCTCAGTTTGTGAGCAGAGTGTTTAAGCCATGTTTCAAAAATGATTTATTCTTGGCCACTAGTTTGTGTTGGTTGTGTGCCAGACGACCATGATGGATGATTCCTGCCGTTGCAATGTTTTTTTATTAATCTACTGCATTTGTCTTTCCACGTTTCATTTTAATGGGAGAGGTAAGGTTTTGTTCGGATTATGGGGAAATATGAAGGCAAGTGCTGCTCTTTGTACGTCATTCTCCTGCTAATGCTACTAATGCTGCTCTCTGTACCTCATTCTCCTGCTAATGCTGGAGAAAGTATGTTTAAGGCATGATTTTTTCAACAACGTTTATCTTTATAATGTTTTTGGTGCTATGCATGTAAAAATCTCTATTCTTATCTTTAGAAATATTTGCAATTATTATCAAGATTTTTGTGGTATGCACACACATTTCTCTTATTTAGTTATGTTAATATCTTGTTAATTCTTTTCATTTAAATTTTTTTTTTGGGTGGATACATTTCTCCTTTGAACTTTATTCTCTCTTAGCTGTTTACTTCATTTTTTTGTGGTACAAATTAAAGATTATTTGAATGAAAACTTTCTAAATTAGAATTTTCAAAAACTTGCAAAGATGCTGAAGCATAGCAGGTTGATAGTCTTGGATTATTGTTGATTTGGTGTTTAATAAGTTTGGAATGTTTTCATTTTTCCATCTCTCAATATGGCAGAATGGCTTGAGTATTTTCAAGAAATTGATGCTGCTCTATTTTTTCTGTTCAAGTTTTATGTGAGATGTTTTGCAAAAAGATTAGAGAATATTGTCTTTGAATGCAGAAAAATGATTATGTTTTGCAATGGATGCTGCTCTTGTTTTGAAGGCGAATTGATGGAGATGCCTGCTCTTTTTCCTTTTCCAATCTTTGTGAAGGAATGAGAATCTGATGCAACCGTGTTTAAGATCACCTTAAACAAGCACTTACCTGAGTGCAAATATATCTCCTATTTAACAAGAGCAGGATTTTCTTGAGTCAATTTGTGTTTTAGCCAAATTTTATTTTGATAAGAGAATCAGTTTTTATCGAGATCTGGAGTTTAGTTTTACTATGAGCACAAGGCCCCAAAATTAGTTATCATTCCTAATCATAAGAGACAATTCTCAATTAGAAAGTGTGATTCTATTGTGACTAAGCATACATAAAAAGGTGTATGGTCGGGGGTAGATAGAACTAGACCCTACATCAATTTATGATTCAATTTGCTAATATTAGAAGGCAGCATATCTATAATGTTCATAGATACTGATTAGCAATCATAGGTTATCTCATCTTAGAAAAAGGTAGTGAAGAAGAATGAAAAAATGCAGACCTGATCCAATGCGTGCGCTGAGAAGAAGAAGTGAGACAGGATGCAAACGAAACTGATTCGTGGCAGGAGGAAAAACATGAACTCACATCTTTGGAATCAAGCAAACGCTAGCTGCGAAGACGGACATCTTCAGAATCAATCACCGGCTATAACAAAAGCCTAATAGAAACGAAAAAAAAGGGTTCAACAGAAAGCAGAACAAAAATGAAGAACAGAAATTAAAAACCTAAGGAAGATGCGAAGAAGAAGAAAACAAAAAGCATACCTGAACCGAAGAGTGCGCAGGGAAGAAAGGTGCGATGGCTCTGTTCTTCGTGTTCTTTCTCGTGGACTCGCCGAGACTGCCTGTTGCTCTGTTCTTCGTGTTTTCCCGGCCCTCTTACCTGAGTGCAAATATATCGCCTATTTAACAAGAGCCGCTACTTTGAATGCTTAATATGAATAGAAAGAGTAGTGAGCTATTTAAAACAATTTTCATTGAGGCAGGAATTGCATTTCAACCGCTACTTTTTTTTTTCAACTTAAGTGGATTAATAGCTATCTAAAGGTTATTTATTATGGCTGTAAACTTGTTCAAAGCCGTTTACAGTTTAAACATGCTTATTTGGTTAAACACCTTAGTCAATCTAAAGGTTATTTATTATGGACTGGCTGGTAATAATCAGTTCCTGTGTGCTGATTGCTTGCAATTATGGTGATAGAATAAACAATAGCTTTGAAATGCAGGTTCACAGGGTTTGGAGAACCGGTGCCACGCCGGCCTGTGGAAGATTTTGGGTTTTTCGATTGCAAAATTTATACAAAAAGGAGGATCCTTTGCTAACTACTATATGGTTAGAACTTTATTTTGACGTAGTAATTCAGTAGGTTTGATAGATGTGCATGCGACTCTAATGAAGGGAGGTAAATTATCCTTTTTTTTTCAGTATCATGGAGGAACTAATTTTGGACGCACTTCCGGTGGTCCTTTCATTGCAACTAACTATGACTATGATGCCCCAATTGATGAATTTGGTGAGGAATTTTTATTATGATGATGCCTCAATTTATGCCATCATCTACATTAATAATTTACTTTTTCAAAATATTATAATTTATATATTTAATATTAATGCTATATAAATTTAATGATATATAGAGAATTATCTCAATAAATATGTTTATCACAAAATTATTAATATTATATCTATTGGCAAATAAAATTATTAATATTAAATTTATAAAATTGTTAAAGTCGATCATCAATATAATTAAAATGATCAATATAAATTAACAATAAATATATGAAAATGTATGTTGCAAAATAAATAGTATTATATATATGCTTGATAATTATATAAAAATATTATTTTCCCAATTTATCCAATTTATAAAATTTTATTAATACCAAAATAAGATACAATATGGGTTGGGTGGTTACACGCAAGCCTTTCACTAAGAATTCAAAAGCCAGCCCAAAAAGAAACAGAAGGTCCCAGTGTATAATCTAAAAGGTCCGTCCAAAAGATAAAATTTACAAATCTCAAACTTTGAGGGGAAAAAAGAAATATTAAAAAGATAAAAGTTCTGCTCTGTCTGATTACAAGCTTCCACCTGCAAAAAAATCCCAATAATATGATGAAGGAAGGGAACTAACCTGTTTAGGGAGGAGTAGGCCGAACTCTTAAGGGATCCCAAACCAGATTCAGACGACTCCTTAGCCAGTAAAGCAAATAGGCAAGTACTCCCATCCAAGGCCTTCCACTTGAAAAGCTTGGCAAAGGCAAACTCAACGAAATTAAGGAATAAACAAATCCCGAGCACCACAACGGGAAACCTGGAGATACCACACCTTTGGACTTTAACCGAGCGAATCAACAACCAGTGGGGCTAGTGCACAATAAGATTCAAGCAAGGACAACGCATAAGATATAAAAATTAATGACTTTTACTTTATATAAAAATTTTAAAAAAATTATGTTGCCTTGCACATAAATAAAAGTAAACATATCTCCATCAATTCAATTTTAATGGCAGCTCGAACAATTTAAAAACCATTTCATGTAAAATTATAAAGTATGCATGCATAACCAAAAATAAAATTATAATAAGATAATCATTAATGGAAAATAGAAGACTAAACTTTCAAATTTTACTTCTAACATGTAAATTATATTTATATTTATTTTAATCCTAAATATAATTAAATTGATTATTTGCTTAAAAATACAAAAACAACACCAAGCCTTGGTCCATCAAGCTGATATCAGTTGCATAAATCTTTTATTTTCATTAGGTACGGTCAAATAGATGCTCATATCTCAAGTTTCAAATAAAGATCATTTTTAGTACTTTCCTCCCATGTCTTTTTAGGCTTCATCTTTCTTCTTTAACATGACAAAATTCATATACTAAACTTTTCTAATAGGTGCACCAAAGGTTCTATATGCTCAATATACTTGAACCTTCTAAGAGAATATAATATAATTTTATTCACTTTTAGAACCACTCCAACACTACTATGAATGATCCCATTTCTTTATTATTTTAATTATGCATAATTTCACCTTATCTACCACTTTTGTCTAAGTGTGCTATGATGTTTCATTGCAAAATACAAATTAAAATTTGTATCACCATTTTATATCATCGTCTTATTTTCATATTATTATTATCATTATTTTGTGATTATTTTCTTATAATAAATATCTTATTAAATTTTACAATAATAAAATTATCATTATTATAATTTTGATGCTATATAGAAAAATATCTCATTAAATATGTGTATCACAAAAAAAGAGAACTAAAATGATAAAACAAAATAATTTAAATTAATATTAATTTGTAAACTTAAGATTTTATCTAATCTAAAACCTAAGCTAGTAATATCAATTATTAGTTAAATCATAAACTCTTCGACACTTAAGTTGTAATAATTCGAGTGTTGTAATTTGATTTTAGACATCCGAATCAAGTTAAAACCTTCGCCAATAGACTTCTAATTGCATTAGGAGCATGCACTTGAAATTTGGTGTGATTTGGAGATTGTTCGTTTATGACACATTTTGAGACATTTTGAATATTATGGAATTTACCTAATTTATTTTGACCACCAAATTAAAATCAGAGTTTGCCATTGAACTAGTCACCCTAAAATTAGGTAGGGGCGATATTTTAGAAACATTTGAAAGTTGTTGATTTACCCCAAATATTTTAATATTATTTTAATACTTTGAATATTTATATAATTAAATTGATCTCCGATTCTCAGATTCAAAATTCAACTTCATTTTTGAGTTCTTCGACCTTCAATTAGCTAAGAGTGAATCTTTTAGATTTTTCAGAGCTCGTTTAGTTGTCCAACTTTAATTAATTAAAATTGTATTAATTATTAACTATTTGTAATTAATAATAATAACTCCTAAACCCTAATCCAATTTGGCGCTCCCTTTTAGTCGCTTGCGTTGATTCCTACATCATAAGGGGTGTGTGTATATATATATATATATATATCAACAATAATGCTTCAAATTTAGGAGTATTAATAATAACAACTACTAAACCATAATCAAATTCGGCGCGCCCTTTCAGCCGCTCAATCGTGCGCTGATTCTTGCATCAGAGAGTGTAGCGCCCCATCCCGTCATCGCGCGCAAAGGAGTTAACAATTGGCAGAGGAACGATGCGCTACTCGAGAAGGACTATTGAAACTCCCCGAATAATCCTGCTAAAACAAAGGCTGCTGGACTAAACTTTAAGTTAAGCGCAAAACCTTATCTTAAGTATTAGACAATATATTATATATATTGGACTATGATTAGAATATGAGGAATTCAATCTATATAAGTATAACATCATTTTTCAAAATACTGATCACATCACAATACTAAGTATAAGTAGTATTAAATACAAAGTGTGGTCGCTAAAGCATATATCTATAAGCATTCATCAAAGAAGCTAATGCGGCGCCCCTCACCCTTAATCCGCCAAATGATTAGGTTAAGGGTGGGGTGTCACTCTGGCTAACTCCTCACTTACCATTGGATTAGGATAGACTCCACAATCCATCTGATTAGGGAAGGATTAACACAGAATCAATCTAACAGTCACTAAATAAGTAAACGTACAGAGTGCGGAAGCGATTTAAGGAAATGTAAATCATCCAAGCATCACAACATAAATATAAAGATAAGTATCTCAAAATATAAGCATACAATCCAAATACACAGTCAGTGGTATCTGTATTATTACATCATTAAAAAGTTTAAATAAAAATAGAGTGTAAACCACTCATCCTCACTCGAAAGTATAAGGGGACTAAACGACAGCTTCTTCCACGGGATCCTCCTCTGTGAATGGCTCCACTCCTAACTCCTGCTCTTCTAACTGAAGAGGGTCTGCCATTGTCGGTTTCACAATGTAGGGCCCCAGCCAAAAAAAAGAAAAATCTGGTTAGACGATTATTTAAGTACATTTTAAATTGATGAATTATTATATGTGCTAGGTAATATCACCATTCTACAACATCTAAGCAATATATATATATATATATATGTAAAGGAGCAGCAAGTGGGACCAAATAAAAGAGAAAGCTATAAACCATTATTTATAACTAAAGCAATGAAACGGAAAGAGGCTGAGACATGCCTCGCATACAAACTAAATAAGGAAGGGCATATAAATATACATAACTAAACAAGTGCTGTAAGAAAAGTTCTACATCCTAAACATGCTGGTGATCAACAGAAAATATGCAAATTAAAATAAACAACTCAGTAGTGGTACATATAAATAGCAGCAAGGTTCTAACATCCTAACTATATATAAGAGCGGTACAAGGAAATAGCTGACTGAATAAGAATACTGACAAGCAAACAACAACAACTGCATATAAAACCATATATGTACAATCTGCCATACAGAAAAGAGCTACTTAGCTCACCAAAAAGAGCTGAAGATCTTAGCACCAGTACGGCTAGGGCGGTTCCTAGCATGATACGGCTAAGGCAACAACAGTTAACGAAAAAAGGCCCTAACACAGTACGGCTAGGGCGGTTCCTAGCACGATACGGTTAGGTCACCAACAGTCATACCCGAAAGATCCTAGCACCAGTACGGCTAGGGCGGGTTCCTAGCATGATACGACTAGGGCAATAATCGGTATGATCAATTAAACACTGAGAGGCAGCTCAAACACATCAAATCATTATCTTCTCATTAATTACTTTAATATTTTAACAAGGAATCTATGGAGTCTCCATATTTTCCTAATATTTTATTTATACATCAAATATCTTATATGATATGCTCAAGGAAATATGGCACAGAAATACATGGAACGCGTAGCAACAAAATATCAAATAGAAGCAAGGGACTCTACTAAACATGGTGATATCATTTATTTTCTACTTAACCTTCTAACTATTTCAAGTTACACAAGTTTAGGATCACCGTTTTCCTACTATCGAGTGTAACTCAGAAATTCATCCTTATAAGTTAAAAAGGATTAGAACTGATTAGGTTCTAATCTAGTTCAATCAGATAGACGACTACGAGTTAAATCAATAAATCATATGTCCTAATTTTGTGAATTTAGAGGTTCTAACTAAGATCTGATCAAGATCTTCTAAACCTATAGATTATGGATTAGACACTACGAGAATTAGGTTTAATCACATAATCCAAAGGATAAGACATAAGTTCTAGGTTTTATTCTATAAGTGATTTACTGGTTAAGGCAAATCCTATTAAGTAATTAAACTTAATAGAATGAATCTCCTACCTCAAATCTAAGGTTAAAAGATAAAATAACCAGAATGAGTTGTAAAATAAAAGAAAGTCTAGAAACTAATAAAACCAAGGTTTCATCCACTGGGTAACCTAATTTATCCAATGAATGAACTCTAACCTATGATCTATTCCTATTCTCAAGAAAGATCCTTAAGGTGTAGTTAAGATTTAACAGAAATTATTTGAATCTAACTTAAGGGTTGATTTCACTCACTTGGTTGATACTAAGAAGATTATAACACTAATTTTAGGGTTCTGGAATGTTATCTAAAGGGTAGGGGCACTTAACCCAATCTTAGGGAAAACTGACCATTTTGCCCCTACTTTAAGGGTAAAAAAGTCAACTTTTAATTTAGGGGTCAGAATTAAATTCTCTTAGTTCCAATTGACTCCTTACTGTCTATCTAGACAGTAAGTACGCCTAAATTGGGCGAGAAACGATCAAGTTATGACTAAAATAAGACTAGGGGTAATTTGGTCATTTATCTAAATTTCTAGGGTTTAGATCCTAAATATTATTTTATTATATTGATGATATTGAAATTCTAGGCTGGTTAGCATCTTGAATTTTCCAATTTGGAGTTGATTTGACTAAGTTATGGCTATTTGAAGTCTAGGGGCATTTTGGACATTTTCACTAAAGTCAACTCTAAGTTCTAGGGTTGACTTTTTATCCTGATGCCCAAATGAGAAAACTAATACTACTACGGTGATGGGGCTGCTCTTCTGAGCATTTTAAGACCCATATTGACTATGTTTTGATAACCGGGCAAAAAGTTATGAGGCTTTAAATAGGTCATAAAATGCTACCTCATTATACGTATCCTGAAATAAATTTTTACATTACGTTATTTGATTCCTTATATTTTTCTGAGTATTTTAAGACCTATATTAGCATATTTAGATCATCTTATAAAAATTTATTAAACTTTTAAGATTTACTATTCAAAAATACAATTTGAATTATTTTACTATTCATTTATTCAAATTAAATGATTTTACTGTTTATTCCTAAAGTTTTATATAAAATTTTCTGAAATTATTAATCCTTAATTAATCTGTGATTAATTAGGATTAATTATTAGTTAACATTAATTAATCTATTATTTAATTAATATTTTACTGTACCAAAGTAATTAGTACTAATTAATATTTAATTAATCTTAATTACTTATTAATATTTAATTATGAATAATTAATTATGCTATACTGTTTAATAATAATTAATTATTCTAATTACTGTTTAAGGTTTAATTAATATTTAATTAACCCTAATTAATCTCTAATTATATTTAATTAATTAATATTATTGTTCAAAAATAATTAACACTAATCCTAATTTAATTAACCACTAATCTGTAATTAATTAATCATTAACAGTAATTAATTAACACTAACAATAAATTAATTCATACTTTTAATTAACAGACAGTGGGCCCCACTAGACATGTGGCACTGCTAGAGGCTGTCACATGGCACTATGGGCCCACAGGTGCTGAGTCAGCTCGGGTGACTGAACAGTGGGTCCCACTTGCCACGTGGCGCTGTGGGCCCCACTGGGGAGCCGAACCACCGCGCGGGGCTCGCGCTGTGGGCCCCACTTGCCACGTGGCGGGCCCAGAGGCGGCCACGTGGCGCTGTGGGCCACACGACCGAAGCCGAAGGGTCGCGGCTTTGGCTGGTGGGTCCCACTGGACACGTGGCAGGCACAGAAGGCGCCACGTGGCGTGGTGGGCCCCACCCGGCTGACGCGGATGTAAATGTAAACATTAATGTAAATGTAAATGTAAATGTAAATATAATGTAAATGTAAATGTAAATGTAAATGTAATGTAAATGTAAATGTAAATGTAAATGTAAATGTAAATGTAATGTAAATTTAAATGTAAATGTAAATGTAAATGTAAATATAAATGTAAATATAAATGTAAATATAAATGGAATGTAGATGTAAATGTAAATGTAAATGTAAATATAAATATAAATATAAATGTAAATATAAATGTAAATGCAAATGTAAATGTAAATATAAACATTAATGTAAATCTAAATGTAAATGTAAATGTAACTGTAAATGTAACTGTATATGTGAATGCAAATGTAAATATAAATATAAATGTAAATGTAATGTAGATGTAAATGTAAATGTAAATGTAAATGTAAATGTAAATGGAAATGTAAATGTAAATGCAAATGAAAATGTAAATTTAAATGTAAATGTAAACGTCAATACAAATATATTATAAATGTAAATGTAAATGTAAATATAACTGTAAATGTAACTGTAAATGTAAATACAAATGTAAATATAAATAAAAATAAATATAAATATACATGTAAATGTGAATGTAACTGTAAATATAAATATAAATATAAATATAAATATAAATGTAAACGCAAATATAAATGTAAATGTAAATGTAAGTGTAAACGTTAATGTAAATGTAAATGTAATGTAGATGTAAATATAAATATAAATATAAATGTAAATGTAAATGTAAATGGAAATGTAAATATAAATGTAAATGCAATGACAAAGTGTAAATGCAAATGTAAATGTAAATGCAAATGCAAATGCAAATGTATATATAAATGAAAATGAAAATGTAAATGTAATGTAAATGTAAATATAAATTTAATGTAAATATAAATGTAAATGTAAAGGTAAATGTAAATATAAATGTAAATGTAAATGTAAATATAAATATAATTGAAATGTAAATATAAATATAAATGCAATTGTAAATGTAAATGTAAATATAAATGTAAGTGTAAATGTAAATACAAATGTAAATATAAATGTAAATTTAAATGTAAATATAAATATATAAATGTAAATGCTAATGCAAATATAAATGTAAATGTATACATAATCATAAATATAAATGTAAATGTAAATTTAAATGTAAATGTAAATATAAATATAAATGTAAATATAAATGTAAATCTAAATGCAAATGCAAATGTAAATGTAAATGTAAATATTATATAAATGTATATGCAAACATAAATACAAATGTAAATGTGATATAAAAATAAATATAAATGTAAATGTATATATAAATGTAAATGTAAATGTAAATATAATATAAATGTATATACAAATGTAAATACAAATGTAAATGTAATATAAAAATAAATATAAATGTAAATATAAATAAAAATATCAATGTAAATGCAAATGTAAATGTAAATATAATTATAAATATAATGTAGATGTAAATGTAATCGTTAATATAAATGTAAATGTAAATGTAAATGTAAATGTAAATGTAAATATAAATTTAAATGTAAATGTAATGTAGATATAGATGTAAATGTAAATGTAAATACAAATGTAAATGTAAATATAAATGCAAATGTAAATGTAAATGTAAAGGCAAATGTAAACGTTAATGTAAATATAAATGTAAATGTAAATGAAAATATAAATGTAACTGAAAATGTAACTGTAAATGTAAATGCAAATATAAATATAAATACAAATGTAAATGTAATGTAGATGTAAATATAAATCTAAATGTAAATATAAATGTAAATGTAAAAGTAAATTGAAATGTAAATATAAATGTAAATGCAAATGTAATTGTAAATGCAAATGCAGATGCAAATATATATATAAATGAAAATAAAAATGTAAATGTAAATGTAAATATAAATTTAATGTAAATATAAATATAGATGTAAATGTAAATGTAAAGGTAAATATAAATATAGATGTAAATGTAAATGTAAATATAAATATAAATATAAATGTAAATATAAATGTAAATGTAAAAATAAATGTAAATGTAAATATAAATATAAATGTAAATGTAAATATAAATGTAAATGTAAATATAAATGTAAATATAAATGTAAATGTAAATATAGAAATGTAAATGCAAATGCAAATGCAAACGTAAACGTAAATGTAAATATAAAAGTATATATAAATATAAATGTAAATATAAATGTAAATGTAAATGCAAATGCAAATGTAAATGTAAATGTAAATGTAAATATAAATGTAAATATAAATGTAAATGCAAATGTAAATATAAATGTAAATATAAATGCAAATGTTAATGTAAAGGTAAATGTAAATGTAAATATAAATATAAATGCAAATGTAAATGTAAATATAAATTTAAATGCATATGTAAATATAATATAAATGTTTATATAAATGTAAATACAAATGTAAATGTAACATAAAAATAAACATAAATGTAAATGTATGTATAAATGTAAATGTAAATGTAAATATAATATAAATATATATGCAAATGTAAATAAAAATGTAAATATAATATAAAAATAAATATAATTACAAATGTAAATATAAATATAAATGTAAATGCAAATATAAATGTAAATGTAATTATAAATGTAATGTAGATGTAAATGTAAGCATCAATGTAAATGCAAATGTAAATGTAAATGTAAATGTAAATGTAAATATAAATGTAAATATAAATATAAATATAAATGTAATATAGATGTAAATGTAAATATAAATATAAATGTAAATGTAAATGTAAATGTAAATGTAATTGAAAATGTAAATGTACACATTAATGTAAATGCAAATGTAAATGTAAATATAAATATAAATATAAATATAAATGTAAATATAATATAAATGAATATGCAAATGTAAATACAAAAGTAAATGTAATATAAAAATAAATATAAATATAAATGTATATGCAAATGTAAATACAAATGTTTACATTTACGTTTACATTTACTTTTATATTTACATTAAATTTATATTTACGTTTACATTTACGTTTACATTTACTTTTATATTTACATTACATTTACATTTACATTTACATTTATATTTACATTTACATTTGCTTTACATTTACATTTATATTTACATTTACATTTACATTTACATTTACATTTATATTTATGTTTACATTTACATTTACAATTATATTTACATTTACATTTACAGTTATATTTACAGTTACATTTATATTTACATTTATATTTACATTAATATTTACATATATATTTACATTTACATTTATATTTGCATTTAGATTTACATTTATATTTACATTTATATTTATATTTACATTTACATTTATATTAACGTTTACATTTACATTTACATTTATATTTACATTTACATTTGCATTTATATTTACATTTACATTTACGTGTACATTCCATTTATATTTACATTTATATTTACATTTATATTTACATTTACATTTATATTTACATTTACATTTATGTTTATGTTTACATTTACATTTACATTACATTTATAATTAAATTTATATTTACATTTACATTTATATTTACATTTGCATTTACATTGATATTTATATTTACATTTACATTTATATTTATTTTTATATTACATTTATATTTGTATTTATATTTGCATAAACATTTATATTATATTTATATTTACATTTACATTTACATATATACATTTACATTTATATTAATTTTTATATTACATTTACATTTATATTTACATTTGCATATACATTTATAAAATATTTACATTTAGATTTACATTTAGATTTACATTTACATTTATATTTACATTTGTATTTATATTTACATTTATGTTTACATTTACATTTATACCCACATTACTAATATATTTATATTTATATTTACATTTATATTTACATTTATATTTACATTTACATTTACATTAACGTTTACATTTACATCTACATTTACATTTACATTTATATTTATATTTACATTAATGTTTACATTTACATCTACAGTACATTTTTAATTACATTTATATTTACATTAATATTTACATTTATATTTAGATTTTACGTTTACATTTAGATTTACATTTATATTTACATGACATTTACATTTACATTTACATTTACATTTACATTTACATTTACATTTACATTTGTATTCACATTTACATTTACATTTACATTTATATTTAGATTAACGTATGTAAATTTATATTTATAATTACATTTATATTTACATTTATATTTGCATTTCCATTTGCATTTGCATTTGCATTTACACTTTATCTTTGCATTTATATTTACATTTATATTTACATTTACATTTATATTTACATTTATATTTATATTTACATTTGCATTTACATTTACAATAACATTTGCATTTACATTTACATTAACATTTAAATTTACATCTACATTTACATTTACATTTACATTTACATTTACATTTACATTTACATTAATGTTTACATTTACATCTACATTACATTTATAATTACATTTACATTTACATTTATATTTACATTTACATTTAGATTTACGTTTACATTTAGATTTACATTTACATTTACATGACATTTACATTTACATTTACATTTATATTTATATTTACATTTACATTTACATTTCTATTTGCTTTTGCATTTCCATTTATATTTATATTTACATTGTATTTACCTTTACATTTATATTTACATTTATATTTACATTTACATTTACATTTACATTTATATTTACATCTACATTACATTTATAATTACATTTATATTTACATTTACATTAATATTCACATTTATATTTATATTTATATTTACATTAACATTTATATTTATTTTTATTTTACATTTACATTTGTATTTACATTTGCATATACATTTATATTTATATTTATATTTACATTATATTTATTTTATATTACATTTACATTTGTATTTACATTTATATATACATTTATATTATATTTATATTTACATTTATATTTATATATATATTTACATTACATTTACATATACATTTACATATACATTTACATTTATATTTACATTTATATTTACATTTACATTTTATATTTACATTTATATTTATATTTATATTTACATTTACATTTATATTTATATTTGCATCTGCATTTATACTTTGTATTTGTATTTACATTTACATTTACATTTACATTTACATTTATATTTATATTTACATTTGCATTTACATTTACATTTACATTTGCATTTACATTTACATTTATATTTACATTTGTATTTATATTTACATTTATATTTACATTTACATTTACATTTACATTTACATCCACATTACATTTACATTTACATTTATATTTACATTTATATTTACATTTACATTTACATTAACGTTCAAATTTACATCTACATTTACATTTACATTTACATTTACATTTACATTTACATATACATTAATGTTTACATTTACATCTACATTACATTTATAATTACATTTACATTTACATTTATATTTATATTTACATTTAGATTTACGTTTACATTTAGATTTACATTTACATTTACATGACATTTACATTTACATTTACATTTATATTTACTTACATTTACATTTACAGCCACATTACATTTACTTTTACATTTATATTTACATTTATATTTATATTTATATTTACATTTACATTTACATTAACGTTTACATTTACATTTACATTACATTTATAATTACATTTACATATATATTTACATTTACATTTGCATTTACATTTATATTTATATTTACATTTGCATTTATATTTATCTTTATATTACATTTACATTTGTATTTACATTCGTATATGCATTTATATTATATTTACACTAACATTTATATTTATATATACATTTATATTTATATTTATTTTTTTATTACATTTACATTTATAATTACATTTACAGTTATATTTACATTTACATTTACATTTACTTTTACATTTATATTAATATTTACATTTACATATACATTTACATTTACATTTGCATTTATATTTATATTTAGATTAATGTTTACATTTATATTTTCAATGTACATTTTCATTTACATTTAGATTAATGTTTACATTTACATTTACAGTTACATTTACATGGCATTTACATTTATATTTACATTTACATTTACATTTACATTTACATTTACATTTATATTTATATTTACATTTACATTTACATTTAAATTTGTTTTTATATTTGCATATACATTTATATTTATATTTACATTTATATTTACATTTACATATACATTATCATTTGTATTTGCATTTGAATTTACACTTTGTCTTTTCATTTAAATTTTCATTTACATTTATATTTACATTTATATTTACATTTATATTTACATTTACATTTGCATTTACATTTACATTAACATTTGTATTTACATTTATATTTATATTTACATTTGTATTTATATTTACAATTATATTTACATTTACATTTACATTTACGTCCACGTTACATTTACATTTGCATTTATATTTACATTTACATTTACATTTACATTTACATTAATGTTTACATTTACATCTACATTAGATTTATAATTACATTTACATATATCTTTACATTTACGTTTGTATTTACATTTATATTTATATTTATATTTACATTTATATTTATTTTTATATTACATTTACATTTGTATTTACATTCGCATATGCATTTATATTATATTTACATTAACATTTATATTTATATATACATTTATATTTGTTTTTATTTTTATATTACATTTACATTTACAGTTACATTTACAGTTACATTTACATTTACATTTATATTTACATTTACATTTACATTAATATTTACATTTACATGTATACATTTACATTTACATTTACATTTAAATTTACATTTTCATTTACATTTACATTTACATTTATATTTTCATTTATATTTACATTTACATTTACATTACATTTATATTTACATTTACAGTTACAGTTATAGTTACAGTTACAGTTACATTTACATTTGCGTTTATATTTATATTTACATTTGCATTTGCATTTGCATTTGCATTTGCATTTGCATTTACATTTTTATTTTCATTTGCATTTGCATTTGTATTTGCATTTATATTTAAATTTACATTTACATTTACATTTACATTTACATTTACATTTACATTTATATTTACATTTACATTTACATTTACAGTTACATTTACAGTTACATTTACATTTACATTTACATTTACATTTACATTTACATTTACATTAACGTTTACATTTACATTTACATTTACATTTATATTAACGTTTACATTTACATTTATATTTATATTTATATTTGCATTTACATTTACATTTACATATACGTCTACATTACATTTACATTTACATTACATTTACATTATATTACGTTTACATTTATATTACATTTACATATACATCTGCATTTGCATTGGCATTTGCATTTACGCTGTCTTTTTATTTACATTTATATTTATATTTACATTTACATTTACATTTATATTTACATTTACACTTATATTTACATTTATATTTACATCTAGATTTACATTTACATTTATATTTACATTTACTTTTACATATACATTTACATTTAAATTTATATTTTCATTTACAATTATATTTACATTTACATTTACATTTATATTTACATTTACATTTACATTTAAATTTACATTTATATTTATATTTTACATTTATATTTACATTTTCATTTACATTTACATTTATATTTATATTTACCTTTATATTATATTTATATTTACATTTGCATATACATATATATTATATATACATGTACATTTATATTTACATTTATATTTACATTTGTATTTGCATTTATATTTGCATTTGCATTTGTATTTGCATTTGCATTTGCATTTGCATTTGCATTTGCATTTGCATTTACATTTACATTTATATTTACATTTACATTTACATTTACATTTACATTTACAGTTATATTTATATTACATTTACATTTATATTTTGATTTACAGTTATATTTATAATTACATTTATATTTACATTTATATTTACATTTATATTTATATTTACATTTACATTTACATTTACATTTACATTTACATTTACATTTATATTTATATTTACATTTTATATTTACATTTATATTTACATTTATATATACATTTGCATTTGCATTTGCATTTTCATTTACATTTGTATTTGCATTTGCATTTATATATACATTTACAATTATATTTACATTTACATTTACATTTATATTTATATTTATATTTACCTTTACATTTTCATTACATTTACATTTACATTTATATTTGCATTTAATTTACATTTATATTTATATTTATATATACAATGACATTTATATTTATTTTTCTATTAAATTTACATTTGTATTTGCATTTGCATATACATTTATATTATATTTATATTTACATTTATATTTACATTTGGATTTACATTTACATTTACATTTTCTTTTACATTTGCATTTACATTTATATTTACATTTACATTAATATTTACAATTATATTTACATTTACATTTACATTTGCATTTACATTTAAATTTATATTTACATTTACATTTACATTTACAGTTACATTTACATTTATATTTATATTTACATTTACATTTACATTGACATTTACACCTATAGTACATTTACATTTACATTTATATTTATATTTACATTTACATTTACATTTATATTTACATTTATATTTATTTTACATTTACATTTATATTTATGTTTACATTTACATTTACATTTATATTTACATTTACATTTATATTTATTTTTACATTTAAAAGTAAAAGTAAATGTAAATATAATTGTAAATGTAAATATAATGTAAATGTAAATATAAATGTACATATAAATGTAAATGTAAATGTAAATATAAATGTAAATATAAATGTAAATGTAAATACAAATGTACATGTAAATGTAATATAAATGTAAATGTAATATTAATGTATATATAAATTCAAATGTAAATATAAATGTAAATGTAAATGTAAATATAATTGTAAATGTAAATATAAATATTATGTAAATATAATTATAAATGTAAATGCAAATGTAATGTAGATGCAAATGTAAATGTAAATGTAAATGTAAATATAAATATAAATGTAAATGTAAATGGAAATGTAAATATAAATGTAAATGCAAATATAAATTGTAAATGGAAATGTAAATATAAATGCAAATGCAAATGCAAATGTAAATGTAAATTTATATATATATATGAAAATGAAAATGTAAATGTAAATATAAATATAAATGTAAATTTAATGGAAGTGTAAATGTAAATATAAATGTAAATGTAAATATAAATGTAAATGTAAATGTAAATGTAAATGTAAATGTAAATATAATTGTAATGTAAATATAAATATAAATGCAAATATAAATGTAAATGTTAAAGTAAATGTAAATGTAAATGTAAATGTAAATGTAAATACAAATATAAATGTAAATGTAAATGTAAATATAAGTGTAAATATAAATGTAAATATAAATATAAATATAAATGTAAATGTAAATATAAATATAAATGCAAATGCAAATTTCAATGTAAATGTAAAGTAAATGTATACATAAACATTTTTACATTTGTATTTACATTTGCTATACATTTATATTATA
>JACERR010000387.1:17500-25232 GCA_016760335.1 Gastrodia elata | reverse complement strand
ATATGAGTGTGTGCGTGTGCGTGCTTATGTGTATAAATAAACACACACACACACACAAACACACACATATAAAGATTAATATATTTATAGACACACACACACCTAGGTATATATATATATATATATATATACATACACGCGTATATAGATTTAAGTATATATGATTATGTGTGTGTGTATGTTATATACTAATTTTTATGTTTGTGTGTTTGTGTGTGTTAGGTATACATACTCACAATCGTATACATACACATACACAAACACACACACATAGAGATAAGTATATAATCTCCATGTGTGTGTGTTATTTATATAACACATATGGAGTTAAGTGTATATGAGTGTGTGTGATACACACACACACACACAATGAGTGTATGGGTATACATACTTACGTGTTGTATAAATATATTTGTGTGTGTGTGTGTCTCTACATACATATATATATGTCCACACACTAATATATGTGTGTGTGCGTGTATCTCTATGTGAGTATGTATACTCAATATAAACATACACACGCACATATAAATTGGGTGTACACTCATATATAATATCTACAACGGGTGTGAGCATGTATACCCAGACATAAACACACACACACACACACTTATATATACTAGTTTTTATGTGTGTGTTGTGTCTGTGTGTGTATGAGTGTGTGAGATATGTGTGTGTGTATGTGTACACACATACTCTCATATACTTTTCTCTATATGTGTATGTGTAACTATATACAGATATATATATATATATATATATATATATATATATATATATATATATATATGTGTGTGTGTGTGTGTGTGTGTCTGTGTGTGTGTATGTGTATATATACATACGTGTGTATCTGTGTGTGTCTATCTTATATTTATATAATATATACACACACGCACTCATACACACACACGCACTCATACACACACACACATATACACAGATATACAATTGTTCGTGTGTGTTTATATATTTAGACACAACACAAACCATATGCAAATATGCAGTTGTGCATGTGTCTGAGTGTCTTAATATTTATATATAGTTGTGAGTATGTATTTATATAGTTGTGTGTGAGTGTCTATATATTTTATTAACACATACACATAGAACACACTCATATATACTTATCTATATATTGGGAATACATATATTATCTTTATGTGTACGTGTGTGCGTGAGTGTGTGTGTCTATATATTTTTATAACATATATCTGTGTCTGTGTCTATAAATATGAGTGTCTGTGTTGAGTGTGTATAGATGTTTGCCTATATATATATATATATATATATATACATATACATACTCATAACTATATATGAGTGTGTGCATAGAGATAAACATATATGATACACACATACACTCATATATACTCACAATCGTATATATATATATATAGATGCACACAAACACACACACATAAAGATTAATAAATATGAGTGTGTGCATGTCTATATATATATATATATATATATATATATATATATGGTTGCACACACGCACACACATGCATAAAGATTAGTATATATGATTGTGTGCGTTATGTGTGTGTATATATGTGTGCTTATATATATATATATATATATATATATATATGACACACACACTCATATATACTCACCACCATATATTTATATAGACACACATAAACACACACACAAACACAGACTCATCGAGATTAATATATATGAGTGTGTGTGTGTGTCTATATATATGTACAGTTGCACACACACACACATATAGAGATATATACATAATATATAAACATCTATATATTTATATACGGTTGGAAGTGAGTTTACCCAGCATAAACACACACACACACATACTTATCTCTATGTATGTGTATTTATGTGTGTGTATGCATGTCTATGTGTGTCTCTATATACATGCATATAGATACACACACACAAATACCCATTCAGATGAGTATATATGAGTATGTATATAACACATATATGTGCATGTATATGAATATATAACACATACATGTATGTGTATATATATTTATATACGATTGTGAGTATGTATACCCAATACACATAGGTATACATACTCACATCTACATGCACACACACACACACATTCACATACTTATCTCCATGTGAATGTGTGTGTATCTATAGGTGTTGGGTATATATACTCATAATCATGTATAAATATATAGACACACACACGTATGTGTTATATATATACTAATCTCTATGTGTGTGTCTATATATGATTGTGAGTATGTATATATACACCCACACACTCACTCATATATACAATCACACTCACCATATATCACACTCATCATATATAAATATATAGACACACACATATGTTATATATATATATATATATATATATATATATATATATATATAGTATATACATATAAATAGACGCATACACACACATGAGAGTATGTAGAGACACGCATATAAATAACACACACACACATGAGAGTATGTAGAGACACACATAAACAACACACACACACTCATACATACTAATCTATATGTGTGTGTATGTTATACCCAACACACACATACATACACACACACACACTCATATATACTTATCTTTATATGTGTATGTGTGTGAGTGTATCTCTATATAAATATGATACACATGCATATATATTAGTATATGTGTGTGTGTGTATACCTAACACACGCACACACACATATACTAATCTATATATGAGTGTGTGTATGCTTGTGTGTGTGCGTGTGTGTGGAGTTTGGGTGTGTGTGTGTATTTGAGATTAGTATGTGTATATTTTTTTGTATATATGAGTATGTATGTATGTGTGCACACAAATAAATACACAGAAATTAGTATATATAAATATATATATACACACACACACACATAGAGATTAGTATATATGAGTGTGTGTGTGTGTGTGTTGCTTATGGGTATATGTATGTGTCTACATATATATATTTGTGTGTTTCTGTGTGTTTGTATGCATTTATGTAATGATATACACACACACATAGATATAAATATATATATATATATATATATATATATATATATATATATAGGCACACATAAACACACTCATATATACTAATCTCTATATATGTGTGTTTCTGTGTGTATCTCTACATACATATAAATCTCATATATTAATAGATAGATAGTTGTGATAACATATACATGCATATAACACATACTATACATGGATATTAGTATACATACTCACATTTATATAAACCCAACACACACATATTTGCGTGTATGTTTTGTGTTATGCACATATAAGTGTTATCACACACGCACTCATATATACTTTTCTCTATGTGTTTGTGTGTGTCTATTGGGTATACATACTCTATGAGTGTGTGTGTGCTTGGTATACATACTCACACATATATATATATATATATATATATATATATATAAATATATAGATACATACATATATATATATATATATATATATATAGGCCCACACACGTATATATATCAGTGTGTCCGTTGTAAGTATGTTTAAGTGTGTGTGTGAGTATATATATGAGTGTGTGATAACACATTTGGTATATATATAGACACATAGATACACACACAGTCATATAAACTTATCTCTATGTGTGTGTGCGTATATATATATATATACATATTTATATATACTAATTTCTATATGTGTGTATTTGTATGCACACGAACACACTTATATATACTAATCTCTATGTATGGTTATGAGTTTGTTGGGTATACATACTCACAACCGTATATTAAGTATATAAACTTAACACAAATATACATACATAGATATATATAAAAATAGACACACATGTTATATATATATATATATATATATATATATATATATTTATGAGTTTGTATACTCATGAATGAGTTATATATATATATATATGTGAGTGTATTTATATTTATCAGCATGTATACCAAACACACACACAAACACACACTCATATTTATATATCTTTATGTGTGTGTGTTTGTGTGTGTGTGTGTGTCTGTGTATGCCTATATATATATATATATATAAATATATATATATATATGTATGTATGTGTTTGTGTGTGTGTGTGTGTCTATATATATGTATATATGATTATGAGTATGTATATACAAACACACACCCAGACACACACACAGTATGAAGATAAGTATATATATATATATATATATATATATATATATATATATATATATATATATATGTGTGTGTGTGTGTGTTTGTGTGTCTATATATATATATATATATATATATATATATATAAATACAAACGCACACAAACGTATATATAAGCACACACAGACACTGTGTGTATGTGTGTGTGAGTATATATATCCAACACAGTATGTGTGTGAGTGTGTTGGCCATACATATGCACAACTGTACATAAATATATAGACACACACCCAAACACACTCATATCTTTGTGTGTTTGTGTGTGTGTGTTAGGTATGCATACCCATATATATATATATATATATATATATATATATATATATATATTATATACATGTGTGTGTGTGTTGGGTTGTGTTTGTGTGTGTGTGTGGGTGTGGGTGTTGAATGCATGTGTTTATATTACAAATAAGCACATATAGAGATAAGTATATATATATATATATATATATATATATATATATATATAGGCACACACACACACACTCACAAACACACCCACACACACACACAAATCTCTATAAACACACAAACACTCATACACACTCATATATACTAGTGTGTGCGTGTGTGTGTGTGTGTATGTGTGTGTGTTGGGTAGACACACAGACACACATAAGTGTGTATGTTGTGTGTGTTGGGTATACATACACAGAACACACACACACATAAACACATAGAGATAAGTATATACAGACACACACACATAGAGAGAACTATATAAATATATATGTGTGTGTGTGTGTGTACACACACACACCATGTGTTTATATGTAGACACACACACACACACACAAATATGCATATGAGTGTGTGAGTGTGTGTATCTATATATTTATATACACTCACATATAGACATACAAACATATATATGTGTTATATACATACACACACACTACAATCACACACACAAACACATATATACCCAACACACTACAAACACACACATACACATAGAACACACACACGCAGATATTAGTATATATGAGTGTATATGTGTGTGTGTGTGTGTGTGTGTGTGTGTGTGTATATGCATGTATTGGGTATACATACTCACAATAGTATATAAATATATACACATACACACACACACATATATACAGAAATATACAGACACACACACATAAACACACACACAGAATGATTAGCATAAATGAGTGTGTGTGTGTGTGTGTGTATGTTTGTTGGGTATATATACTCACAACCGTAAATATATATATATATATATATATATATATATATATATATATATAGATATATAGACATACAAATATATGTCTGTGTGCATACTCAAATGCATATAGACACACATTTATATATATAAATCTCTATGTGTGGCACACACCACACATAGGGGTAAACCCAACACATACACACATAGATACACACACTCACAAAACTATGTGTGTGTCTACAACAAACACACACATATGTGAGTGTGTATACTCACAACTATATATATATATCGACACACACACTCATATACCCAACACAACATACGCACACATGCACACACACTCATATATACTAATCTCACACACATTCATATATATTTATGTAGACATACGTGTGTGTGCACACAGATATACTGATTTCTATTTGTGTGTGTTTGTGTGAGTGTAACACACATAGACACACACACACACATGGAGATACACACATACAAAAATAAAAATACACACACATATAAAAATATAGACACACACACACACAAATACACACACAAATAGATTAGTATATACACATATATATACATGTATCTAACACATATGTGCACACACACAGATATATATATATACATGCACACACAGATACGCATACACACAGACACACATAGAGGTTAATATATATGAGTGTGTGAGTGTGTGTGTGTGTATGTGTGTGTGTGTGTTGGGTATATAGACACACACACACGCCCATACACAAATACACACACATAGAGAATAGTACCGTTGTGAGTAACACACATATATAAATGTGTGTGTATATACTAATCTCTATACGTGTGTGTGTGTATGTCTATACATTAGAGTGTATGTGTGTGTGTGTCTATATATGGTTGTGAGTATGTATACAAACTCACAATCGTATACACATATGAGTGTGTGTTTGTGTGTGTTGAATATACTGTAAATAAATACACACATAGAGATTAGTATATATGAATGTGTATATATATATAGACATAGAGATAAGTATAAGTATACACACACACACACTGATATATATATATATATATATTTATATACATGCACACACACACACACACATACTCATGTATACATATCCTTATGTGTGTTAGGTATACTATAAATATTCACACATATAGAGATTAGTATATATGAGGGTCTATATATATAGACATAGACATAAGTAATAGTATACAACACACACACACACTAATATATATTCATATACATGCACACACACACACACATGTGTGTGTGAGTGTGTGTGTGTGTGTTTGTGTTATACAAATCTCTGTGTGCATGTGTGTATGTGTGTGTGTGTGTGTGTATGTGTATGTGTGTGTGTGTATGTGTATGTGTGTATGTGTATGTGTGTGTCTGTGTGTGTCTATGTGTCACACACACACACATTGAGATTAGTATATATGAGTGTGTGCATTTATATTTTTATAATAGTATACATACCAATCTCTATGTATGTATGTTTGTGTTTGTATGTGCTTATATATTTATATAGACATTAATATATAACAAATGTGTGTGTGTGTGTGTGTGTCTATACTAATCTCACACACTCATTCATATATATATATACAGTTGTGAGTATGTATACCAAACACATGAGTGTGTGTGTATGTGTGTGTTGGGTATACATAACATAAACACACACACAGAAATTAGTATGTATGAGTGTGTATGTGGTGTCTCTATATATATATACGGTTGTGTATGTATACATATATAATGTATATATATATGTATTATATGGTTGTCAGTATGTATACCCATATAAATATATAAACACATACACAAACATACACATATATATTTACATAGAGATTTGTATATATGAGTTTGTGTGTGTGTGTGTGTGTGTTTTGTGTGTGTATGCATTTATATATATAGACACACACACATACACATACACACATGTTCACACATGGAGATAAGTATATATGAGTGTGTATATACCCATGTATGTGTGTGTTTGTGACACACATACACATAAACACATAGAAATTAGTATATATGAGAGGGTATATATAGTCACAATTATATATAAATATACAGACACACACATGTATGTGTGCACTCACACAAACACACACACAAAGTGTAAGTGAGTTTCTATGAGTGTGCGTGTATGTGTTTATCTATATATATATATATATATATATATATATATGCACACACAAAAATTAGTATATATACACACACACTCATATATACTTGTGACACATCCATACTCATATATATATTTAAGCACATACAGACACCTATATTTATAGATATACACACACACTGACAAATATATACATAGAGATTAGTATACATGAGTGTGTGTTATCTCTATGTGTGTGTGTTTGTGTGTGTGTGTGTCACACACAC
>JACERR010000387.1:2500-7500 GCA_016760335.1 Gastrodia elata | reverse complement strand
ATACACACAAACTCATATATGTTAATCTCTATGAGTGTGTATGTATACTCAACACACATACACATATATTTATCTCAATGTGTGTATCACACATCTCTATTTGAGTGTGTGTGCGTGTATGTGTGTGTTGGCTATACTACACACACGCACACATACTCATATACACTAATATATATCTGTGTGTCTATATATACATATCTCTATGGAGATAAATATATATGAATCTGTGTATGTGTGTTTGTTGGGTACTTATATACATACTGTCACACACTCATATATATTAATCTTCATGTGTATGTGTATTTGTGTGTGTGGGTGTGTGTGTCTATTGTCTATCAATAAAAATATTTTTTTAGATAGAGACACACATGTATGAGTTATCGAACACACATACGTGTCCGTGTGTGTTGGGTACACATACATACTCAAAACCATCTATATATATACACATACATATGATTTTGTGTGCGTGTGCTACACGCACACACATAATCATTTGTGTGTGTGTATATATGAATGGTTGTTAGAATGTATGTGTACCCAACAAACACTCACAGGTATGTGTGTTTCATAACACATATGTGCGTCAGTCTATCTATAAATATGTATATATAAACAAACAATAGACACACACACACACACATACACACACATATAGAGATAAGCATTTATGAGTGTGTGTGTGTGTGTGTATGTGTGTGTGTGTGTGTGTGTGTGTTTATGTGTGCATGTGTCTATTGTCTATCTATATATTTACAGATAGACACACACGTATGTGCCATATATATATACATGTGTATAATACATCCACACACACACACACACACTCATATATACTAATCTCTATGTGTTGTGTATATTTGTGTGTATGTGTATATATATATATATATATATATATATATATATATATATATATATATGCATTTGTGTGTGCGAACCCACACACACACGGCACACACAAACACACACACATACACATGGAGATTAATTTACATAAAAATAAGTATACATACACACACATGTAGACACACACACACACCAATATATATTTAGTATATGTTTGTATATATTAGTTATACATATATCCATTAGTATATATGAGTATGTGTGTGTGTGTGTTTATAAACACTCATATATACTAATAGGTATATATGTGTGTATATATATATATATGTGTGTGTGTGGGTGTGTGTGTGTGTATGTATGTTGGGTATACATGCATACGCATAGACATAAGTATATATGAGTGTGTGTGTCCATAGTGTGTGTGTCTATATATATAATGTATATATTTGTATATATTAGTTATATGTATATTCATTAGTATATATGAGTGTATGTATGTGTTTATAAAAATACTCATAATACTAATGGGTATACATGTATATGTTATTTGTGTGTGTGTGTGTGTGTGTGTGTGTGTTGGTGTATGTGTGTGCGTGTGTGTGTGAGTGTGTGTTATATACATGTATACCCACACTATAAATACACACCAAATAAGTATACTAATCTCACAAACACACATAATCATTATGTGTGTTGAGTATACATACTCACATACTCTTTATACACCAATCTCTATGTATACATGAGTGTGTGTATATACATAGTTATAACACATTTATATATACTAATCTCTATATTACTGTATGTGTGTGTGGGTCTTGAGTACACATACTCACTCACAACACATAGATACACATATATTGATAACACATACATGTGTCTATATATTTTTAATATAGATAGATTATTATATACATACATACACATATAAACATATAGAGATTAGTATAACACACAACACACTCATATATAAATCGACATACATATAGAGTATGTATACTTAATGCACAGCACACATATATATAGCTGAGTGTGTGTGTGTGTGTGTGTACATATACACAGACACACACACTCACACACTCATATATACATACACACACTTATATAGTTGTGAGTAGGTATACTCAATATACACACTAATCTCTATGTGTTATATACATATGTGTGTGTGTTGTGTTTTGATCTATATATAAAAATATAGAGTATGTATACATGGTGACACACACATCACATACAGACACACCCACACACACATAGAAATTAGTATATACATTGGGTATAGAGTATATATATCCAACACACACATACACATATAAATATGTAGAATATGTAGAAACACATGGGTATACAAACATATATATATATATATATATATATATATATATATATATACATATATATATATATATATATATGAGTGTCTTGTCTATATTATATATATAGAAGCATACACACACACACACACACACATAGAGTTTAGTATATTCACACACTCATATATATATATATATATATATATATATATATATATGAGTGTGTGTGTATGTATATATACACAAACACACTCACACACATAGAGATTAGTATATACTAAATATATATTAGTGCATATGTGTGTGTATGTATACACACAAATAATATATATATATACACACATATACAGAGATTAGCATATACATAGAGTGTGAGTATATATATATATGAGTGTGTGTGAGTTGTGTATACAAATACATATATATATATATATATATATATATATATATATATATATATATATATATATGTACACGCACACACACATACACACACACACACACACACTCACACACCCATTAGTATATATACAAAAATATACGTGTGTGTATATATTAATGGGTGTGCATGTATACTTATATCTATGTGTAATATACCCAACATACACACACACATATATACTAATCTCAATGTATGTGCATATGTGTGTGCATATATAGATACATACGCGTAGACATACACAATTTATATATGGATGTGAGTATGTATACCAAACACACACACACACACACACACACACATATATATATATATATATATATATATATATATATATATATATATGAGTATACATACAAACACATATATAGATTAGCATGTATAAGCCTATATATATACACGCACACTCACACGCACATAAAAATTAGTATATATGTGTGTATGAGTATGTATATAAATATACAGTTATGAGTGTGTATACCCATGTGTGTGTGTGCGTCTATACACACACACGCACACACACAATTATATACTAATCTCTATGTGTCTGCGTGTGTGTTGGGTATACATACTCACTCACAATACACACACACACACACACACACACGCTGATAACTCATATGAGTGTTATAGTATATACGAGTGTGTGTGTATCTGTGTGTGTGTGTTAGGTATACATACTCACTCACAGTGCGTGTGCATGTGCTTTTGTGTGAGTGTGTCTGTGAATTTTTGTGTGTGAGACACACAGACGCATTCACATAAAGATAACTATATATGAGTGTGTTGTGTGTGTGCGTGCATCACACACACACACACACAAGACATACACACACACACACACACATACACACACACACACACACACACACATATATATATATATATATATATATATATATATATATATAATATATGAGACACACACACACACACACACACACACACATATATATATATATATATATATATATATATATATATATATATAATATATGAGAGACACACACACACACACACACACACACACACACACATATATATATATATATATATATATATATATATATATATGAGTGACACACGCACAGATATAAGCAGACAAATACATATACATAGAAATAAGTATATGTGAGTGTGTGTGTATTTATATATATATGAGTAGTGTGTTAGGTATATGTGAGTACACACAAACACACACACACACATAGAGATAACAATACATGAGTGTGAGTGTGTGGTGTGTGATAACACATACGTGACACACATATAGAGATAAGTATGTATGAGTGCACACACACACAGAGACATATGTGTGTGGGTGTGCGTGTTGTGTCAAGCACACACATCCACATACACACATAAAGCATGCATACACACACACACACACACTCATATATACTTATCTCTATGTGTGTATGTTTGTGTATGTGTGTGATACTTACAACTGTACATATATATAAGTACACACAGACACACACACACACACACACACAAATATAGAGATAAGTATGTGTATGTGTGTGTGTTGGTGTACATACTCATAATTGTATATATATAGACACACACATATGCATGCACACACATAATCATATATATACTCATACCCAACACACACACATATATATAGAGATAAGTATATATATGAGTGCGTATCATACATTCAAACACACACACACACACACGCATATATATATATACTAATCTCTGTGTGTGTGTGTGTGCACACACACACTCATAGACACACACAAACACACACACAGAGTCACAACCCATGTGTGTGTGTGTGTGTTTTGAGTATACATACTCACAACACATACACACACGCGCACTCATATATACTTATTTCTATGTGTGTGTGTCTATGTTGTGAGTATGTATACCCAACACATACACACACACACACACACATATAGACACACATATGTATGTGTTATATACATGTATATATATACTATGTGTGCACACTTATGTGGAGATAAGTATATATGAGTGTGTATGTGTGTCTTAGATATATAACACATGTGTGTGTGTCTTTCTATATATATATATATATATGATTATGAGTATGTATACTCGACACACACATAGAGATTAGTGCACACACACATGAAAACACATAAACACACACACATACAGATAAATTTATATGAGTCAAACCTACACACACACATAAATATTAGTATATATGGGTGTGTGTGTATCTCTACATATATGTATACAGACCTAATCTGTATATGTATATATATCCAACACACACACAGACACATAGCACATATAGATACACACACACCCATATATAGAGATTAGTATATACAGTTGTGAGTATATATATAAGAATATACACACCCTCTATGTATGTGAGTATACTCACACATACACACACACACACACACAAACAC